>JAZHYW010049096.1:0-15601 GCA_037355805.1 Ixodes ricinus | reverse complement strand
ATTTAAAAAGTCGGCGACATGTTTGCGCTAACATTTACGTGCATTGTTGTACATGCTCCACGTAAATTGCAGAGGATTGAAGCGTTACGGGATCAATATTTCAGCCACAATCAGTTCCTCTCGCCATGGAACAGGAGTTTAAGGTCGCTGACCTCTTCTGCCCTCGGAGGAAGGTCAGCCAATTGTTTCGAACTCTGTCAGAGTCACGTGGTGTAGCGCTGTCTAACGGTCGCCCCGAGTCGAGACCGCACGTTCGGCAAGCCCGCAATGGACTCGAAAAGCCGAGCTAACAGCTCCGTAGCTCCGCCAGAGTTCTTCGTCACCGCCACAGCGGCGCCATATGCCCGATCCCTTTGTGGTCACTGACGCAGGGTGTGGTGGGTCCCGAGCATTTCCTCAAGGCTCCGCAGCGATGGCGGCGTTCGCCGGCAAGAACGGTCATGGACGAATCAAAAACATAATTAGCCCTGCCTCTTTTAAGTCATCAGTAACAATTCAAAGACAAGCACAATCCGAGGTATGGTCCCGCCCGGCAAGGAGTTCAAAGTGCTCTCCAAAATGCAGATCGGCGAAGACTTCACCTGGTCTCTAGCAGACCCCCAAAAATTGCTGGGCAATTTCGTTGCAACCGTGAAACGTTCTATACGTCACAAACGGTTAGCGATACTCCGAGTTTCACGGCTGATAAACCTGGCGATCTTCCAGCGTCTTCCATACTCTCGAGCTTTACCCCTTTCTGCGCACAGGTGGTGGAGCTCCTCCTCGCGTAGACCCTCTGGTCACGGGACCTCCCCGTTAACCAATCGGCAGCGAGCTTCGCGGCCACTCTTATCAGGCTTCACGAAATGCTGAACAACTAGCCAAAGAACGTTTAACGTTAAAAGCGTAACAAAGCATCTGGTGCAGCCCCGCGCTCCGCGAGACAGAATGATCGCACGAGAGAAGAACCGCGGGCTGCCCCAGTTCCTTTACGGTGACACCACAATGCGCTACTTCCGACTGCACATTATTTTTGCAAAAAGCACAAACTATTTATGCGCCCTCTCAGGTTACAAGTGATCTATATTCCTTATCTGAAAGGCGCTCCGACGCAGCGCTGATGCCGTACAGAAGCAAAACCGCGTCGCTAATCTTTATAAAGCGCAATATGATAGTATATAGTTGCGTCAGCGCTCCGTCGGCGAACTGTTCATGTAAATTATGAATTATTGCGTCAGCGACCTGATTAAAGTCATTTTAATCATCTTGCGTGGTTTCTAAATAGGAAAGAGTCGAAATATGCGGATGAATGAACCGCATGTGCTGATCAAATATATTTTGTCTTTCGGAAGCTTTTTTTCTACGTTTATTTTATTCTATCGGTAAGGCTCACTCAACCGCATATATCTCGACTGGTGGGGTTTTATAAACGGGTCGTGCACTTTCAATCATGCTCGCACGTGCGTATCTCTTCGGAACCAATGGCGTAGTATCATTCATATAGTTTCAACACTAAGAAGAGATGCGGTATATGTCGCGGCCTTCCCTTGAACTCTGACAGTTGCGAGTGATGCAACACTTCGATTCGAAACACAATTATTCGCACATTTCTACCCGCAGAAAATATGTAGTTGATCCAGCGAACTGTGTTGTCACTTAATTTGTCTTTGTTTTTTGTTTCGGTTTTTTTTCTCGTTTTTTTTTGCGAAATATATTTACATTTATAACTTTGTTTAGAAATTATGTGAAAATTAGCTTACCTATTTTTATAATTATCGGCGACAGCTTAAGAACTGCAGGGCGTTACCGAGCTTCGGGAATCATATTATCGTTTCCCGGCCAATAAGACCGCAGCATTAGTTAATAATGACTGCGTTCATTGGCAAGAAGAAACTTCTGTTTCTCGCTGACGTAGCGCGGCTCTTGAAAACCTCTGAGTGCTAATTTCTACCCAAAACTGCCATCTTACTTTTTTTTTTTAAGAGACCGACCATCAGTCAAGTAAATATGGGGTGCGGTTTTGTTTACAACTTTGTCCTATTGGGATTCTTGGCGGTCTCCGTAATTAATAGGGGTGCCGACATTTACACGGCGTTTTGTAAGACCACAAGGCGCCCGACTGCGTTGAGTACGCGCGTATGTACATATAGTTGCCCACGCGTAAAGCCGACGATTAATAGCGTTTCCAGAGAACCGTAGACATCGCGTACTTACTTTTTTTGTACGTTTGTTTGTCTTAGCCTTTGAGGCTTAAACCGTTTTGGCACACAACGCTAAAGGAACATTTGTTAAAGTGACACGAAGCTCATTTGCTCAGAGAACTTGGGAAACGCATTCATATCAGCCGCTTGCTTCGGCGGCACAATTTCCACGTTGAAGACGGGAATTAGTTTGGGAAAATTTAAAAGAAGAGCGATAACTAAATACACCGCCACCCACCCAACCCTACCCTCACCAAAGAAAAAAAAATAACTGTCCCCTTGGAACTTTTTGAAGGTGTTCTGAATGCATTTAGAACGCATTCACTTACGTCGTTCCGAAATCACAATATGTCGAGCCCATTACACACACCGACCCGAACGGATTGTCCGTGAACAGGCCGCTTGAACTGCAGGTCTGTCGCCGAGTAACGGCAGCTGGTTTCGTGTCGATGCTGAGCCCGGCGCTCTGCCTTTGCAGCCACGTGTTTCCCTTTTTCACCCTGCTGCGCCCGCCGTTGTCGCTCCTGCACGGCTCGTAGTGGAACACAAAGCCCGCAAGCAAGAGCCCTCGCTGAGTTTAGAAGCACAGCCTTCAGCGCGAGCTTTCTGTCCTTGCGAACGCAATTGCGAACGCGCAGGCAAGCGCAGCCAAAGCACCGCGGAATCCAGCGAGCTCGCGCTAAAGACGGAGCTTATATACTTCGTCTCACCTTAGTATGGACTATTGTTAGCCGCGCGTGCTAATTGCGCAAGCTAGTCGCTTTGAATGAAGCCGCGGCGGCTGCACGAGTGCTCGTGCAGCAAGTGCTCTAGTCAGGGCTGTCAAGGCTGGCTGCTCGCGCTAGCACGGCCTTCTCGGTTAGTCCATGCTAGGGTGAGACGAAGAATAGTGAACGGGGTGCCTTGGTACGTGTAGTCTAGCTTCCTGCCACCTGTCTCCTCTAGTCTCCTCCATACGCCAACTGCACTCTCCACGCAGCACGCCCTATCGAGGGAAGGCTATGACCGAGCCTCTATATATATTCCAGACCAAGGGTCTCCAAACCCCGGCCCCCGGGCCGAATGCGACCCGCGGAGATTTTCTGACCGACCCGTTGCTGGCTGCAGGCTTTCCCAACGAAGCCCGGCCCCTTCCAGCAGGTCCCCTGCTACCGGCGCAACAATAAGCGCGCGTAAAGCTGGGGTCACACGGCTTATACATCCTACAAAAGACAACCTATACAGATTCGAACGCGACTCACCGCGAGATCTGTGCTTAAATGCCGCATGGCAATGATTCAAGGAGAAAGCTTCGTACGCGGCATTCGAACCACGGACATTGCGGTGACTCGTGTTTGGAGACTGTCTTATATATGATCGGGTGGTTCTCATTTGAACCCGTTCGCATTTCTACCGACACCCAGCCGACACGTGGGCGAGTTCACCAGCAGTCGTTGGCGGCTTCGAGGGACACTGTACTGAGAAAACAAGTAAATATAATGAGACATTTAGGAGAAAGCCAAACATGACCAATGGCCGTAAATAACAATAACCCGCTTGTATTCTAAAATTAATGCTATTCAGGTATTTTGTTGTTGTTGCTTCTTTAGTGGGATTAGATTTTTTAAAAGAGGAACTTTAGTTAGATTTTGTCTAGCAATGGGGCCAGGTTGGCGGTCATAGCGCCCACTAAAAGTGAGGCTAAATAAGTTAATAAGTTAATTAGGTAATTAGTTTTAATTAAATCTTATAAATCTCTCCTTGTGGGGCATAATTTACTTGGAGCGTTGACGCTCGACCTCAATACAGTCTAGCAGTGCTGTGAAATATTAATTAAAAAATCCGTAGTGGGCGCTACGGGGCGAGGGAACGACACCCTCGTACACAGCTTCAAACCGAAACTAAGCGGGCAAAGCGCGCTTGTGGTGTTGATATCTATGCCGGTTAGTAAAAATTATGTCGAGTGGCATGGCAAAACAACTGCCGTTCAGAACCAACGTTGGTCAAAACAGCTTACCGCTAAAAACAAATGTAAATATATATATATATATATATATATATATATATATATATATATATATATATATATATATATATATATATATATATATATATATATATATATATATATATATATATATATATATATATCGGTGTCGAATTGGAACCGAACCGAACCGAAAACCGGAACCGAACCGGTATTTTTTCCGGAACTGAACCCGAACCGTTATATTGTTATCGCGATGAACCCGAACCGGAACTGAACCGGAAAAAAAATAACGGTTACCGGCTCATGTCAAAACGGTTCGGCCACGCGCTGTTGACAATGAATGTGCTATCAATGCCATTTGTTTTTTAAGTTCCGTCAGCTGACACACACCTCGCTTACATATTTTTCTTCTCCACTCAGTCTTAGGAATATAAACGCTGCATCCATGAATCTTGACAAACGCTGCATCCATGAATCTTGACATAGGAACCAGTATTGCGCTGGTCGCGGCTTGCACGGAAAAAAAAAAAATTGGAAGGCTGTGCAAAAAAAAAAAAAAATCGCGTCACGGGATTTTATTTTTTTACAATCTCGTAAATCCTAAATGCTGCTGTGTGCTCATTTCATAGCACGTTTCTAGAACGCGCGAGTTCTTGAAGCTTGCTTCCATCGGAATGAGAAAAGAAAAGGCTGTGGAGTTTGATAATGTTTGAGGGAGAGAAAGAAGTTTTATTTGCAGTTGAAATGAGCTCACAGAAGCTTGTATTGGACCGCAGCTCGTGCACGATGGAAGGCTAGAAAGCCGCTTTCACGGTCGCGTTTTCTGAGCGTTACAGAAGTTTATAGACTGCGGATGAATAGCAGACGGACGGAGGCGAAGACGGACGCTAACGCGCAGCTTTCTTGGCCGCGTCTCACGACGTTGTAGACAACGATAGACGGCGGTGAAATAGCAGACGATGCCGGAGGCTGCAGCTTGTCTGCTCGCACGACTAGCAGGCAGTGTCAGACGCCAGACTAGACGCACCGGATGTCGCGAAAGTATACATGGTGCCTGGAACGCGTCTCCGACTGCTGTGCTTGGCGTCCTATCCCGTCCATACATCAAAAGTGGTCCTTCAGTGGCAACAAATGACGTCACAGATTCCGGAGTGTCATGCTGTCGGATGTCGCGATCCTGGCGGTTGGTCGTAAAAATGCTGGCGAAAAGCAGAGGCGAACGCGATTGTCGCTGTCGCCATGGCGTCCCAACTACTGGCTGCGGAAGCTTCCGTGAGCTGTCACACCAGAAAGCGAACTGCAGCAGAACAGGCGTCTGACCACATACACCACAGCTGCTGGAACACCACCAGGATCGCCACCGGCGACAGCGCGACACTCTTATGACGTCATCAGGCGGAAATCGAGGAGTCATTTTTTGGACGCGATAAACACATCAGTCGTAGACGCGTTCCAGGCACCATAGCGAAAAGGCCGGAGACGCAGGCTATAGCGTGTTCGATCGAGCCGCCAAAGCCAGCCCAGTAGTAAAGGGCGGAGCCACGGATATGTGGGCGGGGCTTAGAGCGGGCCATGACCGAAACCTAAATTGCGTCTAACAACGTAAATATTCCACACAAAAAAAAGGTGTTTTCGAGGATTTCTTCTTTTTTTAAATAGATGTTTTAAATAAACATTTTATCTATTTATTTCATTTGCAGTGGTTTTTTTGTTTTTTTTAGGGGGGGGGGGTGTTCAAGCGGTTGTGTATTTGAGGACACTTAAATCGTTTTCATTTGATCTCCAGAGTCTTGAATATCAAAATTGTCTTGTTCTTTCTTTTTTTTTTTTTATTTGGTGCATGGAGGAAGCAGAAAATAATTTTCAAAGTACCTTCCCAGAGCGTGACGTCACATAATGAGTTTTCGGAATCCACTCTCGCAGCGTCTGCGGCGCCTATCAAAGTAATGCAGGCGCGCTCTGGCTATTTTTAAAAATTGACCGCATCTCCACGTGGTGATTGATGTTGGTTGGGGCGAAGCTCTGGTGGTGCTTGTCTGCGTAGACGCTGAGCCGCAGCATGCCGAGCCTTTCTGTTCGTTTTCATCCATGTCAGAAAGAGAATGTGTGGTAAGTGGAACATGGTTATATACGCATTTGAGCATTTGACCTCAGCGCCCTCTCGTTTATGAACGTTGGAGCCAATGCATGCAAAGTTTAACGCGATTATATACGCATTTGGCCGCAGCGCCCTCTCCTGTATAGACGTTGAGCGGCTACATGCAACGTTTCATCCATGACAGAAACCCCAGCTCTTGAGTTACTACCACATCTCTGAGCCCCCTATTCGTCCTGTCGCTGCGCAAACAGATTTCAACATTTTTTTTTTCATCATTTGTTTAATCTTTGTCTTTTTTGTTTCTTTTTTGCCCTACACGAGCACGTGAGCTCACGAGCTCGTAATTTTTTTATCTTTTTTTTCTTTCCTTTTTGCTCCTACACAAGCACGTGAGCATGTGCTCACGTGCTCGTGAGCACGTGATCTCACGAGCAGAAGCACGAGCACCCGACGCCGGCCTATACGGCGGTAGGCGGACGGACATATGGACATGGCTAGCTCCTAAGGAGCTTCGCCCCTAAAAGGGCAGAAAAAGGCGTCCCGACTGGTGCCAGTGCGGGTGAAGATACCTCTGGCAAGCTCGCGATTGCATGCGCGGCCCTCGAGTGACACGCGTTAAGCGGCCGAATGATCATCTTATGACGCAAAGACTGATCGGAGGTTTTTCGTGTTCTCTCGCATCTAGTTACATCTTCGGGGGAAAACAAACGTGGTATTCAGATTCAGGGGATAAACCTACGCTAGACTCAACCTCTATCTCAAGCCCCCACGAGGTGTGGGCACTGCGCATGCGCAGAAAGGAGATTCTCGTGAACGTCTGCGCACGCACCCTGCTAATAGCAGCGCCACCGCAGCGCCGTGACGTCAGGGTCGCGTGTGGGTCCAACTATCCGTATCGGCCGTTGCTTGGGCACGTACTCTGAGCATATGTTGGAAGGCTCGTATCGATAGCGAATGCTGCGTCAGTGTTGGGCGAGGACTCAGATCCACTCACCCGCTTCGAGCACAATGGATGGATGGATGGATGGATGTTTAGCGGCTATACCTTGTGTAACGGGCGGTAGCTTGCGCCGCCTAGCCTAAGCCTAAAAAGACAAACCCAAGAAATAGCGGCCGTCAATGTTGCTCGATGCAGTGTTGAAAGGGGTTCTGTTACGTCAACTGGGACACTGAGAGAAACCCGAAAACCGGTGTGTACCGATATAGTATACGGCAGGAAAATAGCGTGCTGCATCGGGGACCGAGCGTTTGACTGCGAGAGCACCATGACGCCCGGAGCGCGCGCCAAAAGGCGTCTGCAGCTTTGACTGCGCCTCCTCCGTTCAAGCTCTCAATGGATCACCTGGACAACAGGAGCTGTAACACTCCATCTGACGTTTTGCCCTTTGGTCATCGCAAGCTTCATGACATTTCCATTCGTGAATGAGTTCGTACGCTGCAATTTAAGAAATCTGAAGCGTCTATTTCCTCGAAAAACACTCGGAAAGAACCAACCTTCCCTTTGATAAACGCTTTGCTAAGTTATAAGCGATTGATGTGCCGACGCGCTCCCCCATTGGTCCGTGCCCGCGTTCCGTTTCCGGATAAAAAGAACATGGCGGATTTGACTCGATGTACCTCACCAACCTCACTCTCGAATAACGGCTTGGTACTTTGGCGTTCGAAAACCTACCCGGTCCAGCGTTCTTCTATCTGGATTGTCACATAACATGACCCACCGGAGTAACTAGGGAAGATTTCGAACACAGTCATGGTGGGCGAGTTAGGAAGAACATGATGGACCGCGCGCTAACAGACGACTGGAGCGAGGGGAGGAAGGTGGGGAGGAGGACTTGTCCCTACCTCGCATTGCGCTATCTAGGTACATACAAGGCTGAAAATATGCTTACCTAAAAGCAGGCACGTAGCCAGAATTTTGTTTCGGGGGGGCCCGCCCACGACAAAATGCTGTATGAGGGGAGAGGGTGGAGGGAGGCCCCAGCAAAATGGGAAGATTTCGGAGGGGGGGGGGGGGGGGGCCGGGCCCCATGGGCCTCCCCCTGGATACGTGCCTGCCTAAAACGCAGTCTGCGCACTGTTAAACGTCATGCTCATCGCCACAGCACAGACTGTATTGTCGGGTCCACCCTTACAAAAATGGCATATCTGGACCTACATAAAAAAACAGATACGGTTATATAAAAAATTGGGCATATCTGGCCATATAAAGCATATCAGTTTATATAAGGCATATCTGGCCAGATATGTTTAATTTTATATATGCATATCTGGGTCTGCCAAATAGGCTACATCTGCCTCCCACAGGAGGCCAGATATGTACTAATCATATAAGGCACCCTTTATAAATATTGTTGTTTTCTACAAATATCTACCAAAAGTGACTTCTCATCTGTATAAGAAAAAATACGAATATGATATTGAGCATGTACCAACTTTTACTAATTTTTACATGAACAGCTGCGTTCACGCCACTCCGGATTTTGCTCAACTTGGTTCCCAGGGAAAGCAGGATTATCGACATTCGCGTAACGAGTGTCGTAGGCATCGTAGTTAGGGGGGCCCATGGGGCCCGGGCCCCCCCCCCCGAAATCTTCCATTTTGCTGGGACCCCCCTCCCCTCCTTTCATACAGCATTTTGTCATGGGTGCCCCCCTACCCCGTAACAAACGCACTGGCTACGTGCCTGGAGTGTCGACGAAACGTGTGTCCATGAAACGTGTATCCCCGAAAAGGTGGCCGTGGAACTTGTTATCACGAAACGCAGGGGGAATAAAAAAAAACGTTATTCTACTTTCAGTTGTGAGCAGATTTGAGACGTCCAATGGAAGTTGACTGCTGGTAGAATTTTAGGAAATTATTCTTCCGGCTGCCAGGAGATAGACACGGCCCAATTCTAGAGGTAATCTGGAAGAGTACCTGCAGGAAAACGATCAATTGTCGTGAAGTAGGTTGCAGCGCACTTACGTTGACGATACCGAACTTGAAAGGTGTAATCCGAGATATATGTCGACACGGGCACGGCAGAACAACCACTCAAACACAAAAACGAAAGAGAAGGTGTCCGGTGAAGATTCAGCACGATGTGGCACAGGCTGTCATTTGTGGAACCGAACACTAAACACATCACAAAAAGTTATTGGGCTTCTTTGAAGAAATCGTTCTTTGCCGATATACGGGTAGGACTTTTCGAACAAGATACCATTTACTAGAGAAGCAAAATTCACAGTAGCCGCGCAGGACGCACCACATGCCGAACTAGGTCCGCAAACAGGCATTCCGAGATTGCCAACGGCTAATGCGCCATCCGTCCCACCACGCGACCACGCTTCTGCCATTTCCCGTGCACAGAGAGCGGAGTCAAGCGATAAAAAGTCTACGGCTGATTGGTTCCGCAAATGCGCACCTTCTACCACGCTTTCAGCTTAGGGAGAGAGAGATAATGAGAGAAGGAAAGGGCCAAAACGGGAGTGAACACACAAGAGGCTTAACTTCTGGGCCATCCCAACAATGACCACAACGAGAGGGTTTGTCACTTGTACCCAAGGTTGATTGTGCAGTGAACGCTATGCGTGGCCTTGGGCTTCAGGCAGGTGCGGTGTTCTGCCTTATCACCAGCTTCTAGACTGTAGTCACGTGATCCTAACCGGAGACACGATTACCTAAAACACGCACAGCGTCTACCCTGCTGTCAATACCGAGTGAACAGGACAGCCCTATGCAAGTACAGCTTTAGAACTTCCAAAGAAGCTGTCCAGCCCAGAAGTGACCCAAAACGAAGCAAGTTTAAAGATGCTATGTTTTACGCCATATAACCCTCATTATAATTTTAAATTAAAAACTCAGCGCGACTATTTTTTTGCGGACGATGTCCACAAATAAATAAATATTTTTTACCAATAAATTTAAAATTATGTGCACACCGTTAGGTTCCGTTTCTAAACTTCAATTTTTTTACGAGAGTTACACAAAAAAGACACCACGGACAACCACATCTTCCGACTTTCAACCCACCATGAATCGCCGACGCTTGCAAACGGAAGGTTGCGATGCTGCGCGAACGGTTTTTGAAAGATGCTGCGTAGGATACTCCGGCCGCAAGGGCTTTGCAGCCGTTCGAAAGGAAAAGGATTCGCGACGACGAAGTGGCGTCTTGCATCTTCAGTAGGCACGTAGCCAGGGGGGGGGGGGGGCGCACATCACCCCGCGGCAGCCCCCTCCCCGAAATCTTCTATTTGCTGGGACCTCTCTCCCCCTCCCCTCATACAGCATTTTGTCATGGGTGCCCCCCCCCTCCCCCGAAACAAAATCCTGGCTACGTGCCTGATCTTCAGTGAGCTAACGGTTCATGTTTTCTCCGCAAAAACTTAGCGGGGAAACAAGAACAAAATTAGCTTCACTGCCAGATTTAAAGGGAAAATTGACATCACGTGACATAAACACCAATTCAATTTCGCGCTAAATTTGGCGGGGCGGTTACACCAATGCCGACGGCGACGCCAGAGCAACGTGCACCTTAAAGGGAAGTCCGCCGATTTTTTGGTAGGCTTCGATTTGGCTGGAAATTTGCAGACCGCATCAATAACCCTTTCTCAACTGATAACCAAAATATTTTATAAAAATAAAAATTTTCCGTGAAGTTATTGAATTTACAAGTTACACCGGCCGCGAGGATTCCAGGAGGCGACTCTCTACTGGCAACACTGAAAAATCCCTACTTTTCCCCACCCGCGTACGTCACGGTTGGGCAAGCGGACGAGCGACTCGGGCAGCCGCGAAGTGGCTTTCCGGGCGCCAGCGATCGAGATTATTTTTTTTGCAGCTTCAAGGTTGAAAGTTCCTCCGCAATGGGTAGCAACCTGTGCTCCGCGATAGATCATAGGAACAGTGCCGGGAAAAAGCTTCTTTTTACCCTTGTTTTCGTGGGAGAAAAAATGCGCTTCCAGGCAGTAATGGAGGCCAGCCACGTCAAGGTGCTCTAGAGCGAGCTGTGCGCCGAGAGAACTAGTGCAGTGGCGTCACAAGGGTCAGCGGCACCCGGGGCGGTAACCCGCCGCGAACCCCCCCCCCCCCCCCCGCTCTCGCGTAGCCCGCCGCGGCTCCCCCCCCCCCTCCGGTCTCGCGTAGCCCGCCGCGACACCCCCCCCCCCTCTCGTGGCCCGCCGCGACACCCCCCTGAGTGCTGCACCCGGGGCCCCCCCTCGTGACGCCACTGACTAGTGTCACGTGAAACATTTTCGCTTATGCTCGGAATACTTTATAGCCGCGTGCTGCAAGTTGAGTATCCTTCAACAGCTGGAACAGCTTCAAGAGCGGCACGCGCAAACTCAAGCCGGTTTTGACCACTATACGACATCCGTCCAAAGAAGAGCGCTAATAATATCGTGAAAAATAGTACACAATCTAGCACTATAGTCGATATTTCGCACAGTCACATTTGTTATTCACAATTAATCCAGTGTTTTTTATGTTTTTTTTTTTATAAACATTAGTTCTGTTTCGGACGTTGAATCTAGCTCGGGCTACTCTCGGAGTCTCACTCATTTGGCCGATATGTTGAAGATGAGAAGTGAAACGTCTAAACAAAGTTCAAGTCTGAATTTGGACATGAATTTCGACATACTGCAATATTTGTCTGCTATTACAGGGGTTTATGGAGCAGGTGTTGAGCTCCATTAATATATGATATAGAGCCTTTGTCTGGTCTGTCAAATGGTTGGTGTGCTATATTCTCTGCACAAGAAGTGATGAAAACGTCTTTAATTTATTTTATTGCGGAAAAATTTTATATAGGGCTGAAAAGTTTTTTTTAAACCATAAAAATATTGTAAGCAGCCTGAGAGAGTGCAGGGGAGCTGGTAATTAATCGACATCTTGTAGACCCTGAGATGGGGAACGATTTTTTTATCGTTCCCCATCTCAGGGTCTATAAGATGTCGATAAAAATATTAATGTCATTGAGGGGAGGCATGCAAATTTACAGCTAATGGAAACCGTGCTAAATCAAAACTTAATTTTTAAAAAATCTTATATTGTATTACTCCCTTTCCATGTGCTCTCGCAGATGAGTGTTTGAACGCGTTGCATACTACTCCAAAAGTTAAAAAAAAAAATAGGGTACACGTTTGTTTAGTAACGTTTGTTAACTTATTCTGAAATAAAAGTTTTATGATGTCTTTCTGTACCTTATGCACTATTTTATCAAGCAAATATTGTTTATTTTAAGATGAACAGTGTATTTGTGTATTTTATACGCATTCCATTGCGCTTGATGTTTGGGTTGGTGGTTGCGGAGTTCTTTTAATTGTCATTTTAACACGATCTTCATGACCAGTAACCTGCCATCAGATCTACACGAATGCAGTTCATCCCATTTTATACATTTCATTGTTTACGAAAATCACAGTCGACATGTGTTAGGTCCTAGCCCAGCACGCACATGTTCGTCGTTTTGGAAGGCGAGCAAAGTACGTACCACACGCACGAACGCTGAAAATGGCATCGACCAGAAGCGCTTTTCAGAAATGGTCTATAGATCTTTTGCTAAGTTACTTAAGTACCAAGGAGCATATTCATGCCACAAGAGTAGTTACACGTGCTGGTGCCTGCAACAGTAACTTTTCTAAAGAAAATCTAAAACAAATGGCACGTTTCTTCAGGTTATACGAGCGTGTGGGGCACCTGTACCCACATTCCGAGCATTTTCCGTGGTGCTTCGGCAATTAGTAAAAAAAATGTATTGCGTGACACTTCGACCTTTCTTGGGCAGCCATCATCTAATAGAATGAGAACGGATTTACTAGCGATTTCACGAAACTAGCGAGCCGCGGCATGAGCGTACCGAGTTTAGGTTTTCTCGGTTTTCTCAAAATTCCAGTTGCTCTCGTTTTTTTTTTTTTTATAGTTCAGCACGTTGGCCAAGGTCATACGTTGTGCAAATATAGATTATTATCAACTTCAAATAGCACGAACTTCCAGGTTTTCTCGCTGTTAGCCGCGTGAAAGGCGAGCGCAAGCGTGCCCGATTGCTGGCCGCGCGCCTCGCTACCCAACTGTGACGTCACGCTTGGGTGGCGGGGAAAACTGGGGAAAAACTAGGGAGAACGATGTTTCGGTTTCGGCAGCAAACAAAATACACTTTTTTAATGAACTAGATTGAATCTGAGAGAACGAGTTAGCATTTCGGAATCAGGAAGCCATCCGCATTCAGATGATGCCTTTGGATTAGGTAGCTCGAAAAATCGGCGGACTACCCCTTTAAGGCGGAAACGGGCGCCTAAGAGCTGCAATCTAAAATCCATTATTTGATTAACTCGCTTTCCGACCTTATGCACTTCGCCAAATTGCCACACGTGAAACATACAACCAAATTTCATTTGTGTTTCAGTCTTCAAAATACGCAATTGATTAAGTGGGCCACATATCTGGAATAACTTCGCTTTAAGGATGCTAACAATAGTTAACCAATTACATCATACTCATGCAATATAGATAAATCAACTAGTGTCTTCACGAGTACATATGAATTTTTGCTTGCACGACCGAAACGGGCCCATATATCATTATCAGGGGATATATCTTTACCCTTATATGTCGTGAACGGGCTACATAATGCAGTATTTGAACTTTTATACAGAGATATATGGCCGTATCTGTAGGCGTGTATGGCGATATATGGCCGTATCTGCACGCATATATAGCGATATATGGCCGTATTTACGCACTTATATGGCCCTGTATGGCAGTATTTGCCCACTTATGTAGTGGTCTACAAATTATTGCCACACTGGGGAAGCTAATCAGACCCGTTTATTATATCTTCTTCTTCTCCTCCCCGCAAGTTCTGATCGTTGTCGTCTTCTTTCATTGCCAGGCTCACTTCACTTCCCCGACTTCAGAAGTTATCCCTCCTGGGATAATACTGGAAAACATTTTCAACTGAGGCAGTCTCCGTCGTCTCGTTAGGGCCCAAGTACCAAATCGTGTTCAATATGCCCTACTGTGCAGCCGTTCTCACAACGCGGTAAGGCCCAAAAAGTCTGGCGCTTGACCCCGGGAGTCCTTTTCTGACGAGAACGAGATAATCAAACTTTAGGTTTGGTATCGCGGCGTTTGTTTCATGTTGCCCCTGTACTTTTGTTTTGCTGCGTCTGTTTTGGGTATCTGTGTGAGTCGCAATTTCTCCGTTAACCCCAGCTTATGATCGGCCGATAGAAAGGGAACTCTCCCAGTAGCCGCAAAGATCGGGCTACATCCCAGGCCCTTCGTGTACGATCTGTTGTGGTGAGACACAGCTGCTTCGAGACAGCACTTCCAGCCTCCTGGAAAATCTGGGTGCATTTTGATGTATTGCTAAATGTACCGAATCGCTCGTTCAGCAAGACCGTTGGCTGCAGGATGATTTGGTGCAGAAAACTTTAGTGAAAAAACCCGCAATTTAGGTCACAGTTGTTCGTGGAGGCATGTTTGGGGATTTTTACAACAATTGCAGCGACGAATAATAAATATTAATTATAATGTCGTCTTACCTACTTGCATATATATTACACTAAAAACAGAACCCATCCTTTGGGAATGATTATCTACGTTAATGCGAATAGCATCAAACGGTGCGGCGTTATGCGCGTTCGTCAGGTGGCCGGCACACTCTAGATACCCCAGCCCACTCTTGAGGCGATTCTAAATTTGTTGACACTTTCAAAGCCCTGCGCACGATCTCCGCAGCCCAGCACGTGCGTTTGTGTCACTTAGGAAGGCGAGCAAAGCACGCGCCATACGCACAAACACTCAAAATGGTACCGACCAGACTTTCTGGCGTCTCAGCTAGTCTCAACCAACGGTACTTAAACGGTTGTTTATATCTTTACCATAGGTGACGCGCTTTACAGCGCTGGCACAGCTTCCGGTGCGCGCGCGTTCCATGCACGAGGGCTCATTCCGCTCTCGTGAGGCTGAGCACGGCCGCTACATCACCCTCTACCGAGCGCGGGAGAGGGTGAGCTAGCGGCCGTGCTCAGCCTCACGAGAGCGGAATGAGCCCTCGTGCATGGAACGCGCGCGCACCGGTAGCTGTGACAGCGCTGTAAAGCGCGTCCTATGGTAAAGATATAAACAACCGTTTAGAGTGCGTTGAATAACTGCCTTCATAGCTCTAATAAAGAAAAAAATGCCTTCATAGCTCTGTGGTTAGCGCGTCTGCCTGCTGATCAAAGGGTCAACGGTTCGAATCCCAGCCGGCGCCGGTCTTTTTTATTTATTTATCGACCCGCGGCGTAAGAGGTTAGATAGCCAGATAGATAGATAGATACATAGACGAAAAGTGCGTGAAGTATCCAAAGAATGCTATTCGCATTAATA
>JAZHYW010049094.1:0-101297 GCA_037355805.1 Ixodes ricinus | reverse complement strand
CTAGAGTATGTATCTACATTCTGTGTGTAATAAAATATTTTTAAACACTATTGTTTTGTTTACTCAGTTCTTTGGAAGGGCTGACAACCCTGGCGGAAGCCTCCTTTGGGGAGGGCATCCAAAAGTTTGCTCCACGTCATAATAACTGCCTTAAACATTACGGTGATTATGTAAAAAGGTAGCCAGAGTACATAGCTACTATTAGCGTATATTAAAATATTTTAATCACTATTGCTTTTTTACACATTTATTCGGAAGTTAAAAAAAAAAAAAACTAATACTTTATTTGGAAGTTTGTGGGTATAAAATATGAACGCTTAGGTTAGTGCGCCCCAAAAACCATTTTCCACCAAACTACTAGTTTTGAAGACAACCCTTAAGCTTTAAAAAAGGACAAAAAAAAAAGCGATCAGCGATCTGCGTAGTGTTGCGCTGTGTACTTAATCAGCTTTCTCCAGGCACTATACTAAGCTGTCTACCAATATGGCGCTTTCAAATTCGCCGACGTTTCCAGGTTTCCCCTACTCTATCGTAATTCCCTGCTTGGTTCCAAGGGGGACAGGACGTATCTGGACCCTTAACCACTGTTTATATGTGGAAAACACTGGTATGTCTGGCGGCCAACAAAGCGTTGGCCAATCACTATATCATACTACCTTGTCAGTCTATTCTTTGATATTTCATCCTGAATAAATCTTTTAGCGCGAGCACAAGGAGAGAAGCTCATCTTAGTGCAAACGCTTCAAGAGAATGCGATAGGAGTTTCAGAGATTTGCGTCGGCACGATAGCCGAGTTGCATGCAATTATGCCACACCACACGCACGTGATTTGCAGTCGCTCGGAGAAAGAAAAGCTCAATTTCCGTGACTGCGAGGTAAAAATTCCCCGACTTTTTCAAACTCGCCAAATTATCTGACAATTACAGGTTTTTTGTTTGCCAGGTTGGTAGACAGCCTGTATAGAAGGTAGATCATAGGGATCTTCGGTGTTTGTGTAACTGTTGATAACCTATGTTTGCCTTCAACAGGTACTAAAAAGTAGGGCATTAAACTAAATCAGCCAAAAGAACGTAACAAAAAGATACGTGAAGCAAAGGTTAAACAATGTGAAACGTATTTATTTGATCTTTAAATATTGGCACAGTGAATCCTGGTGAGCTTCCAGAGAATTTTTACGTACATAAGGAAACGTGACTAGTTTCAAAAACTGTATAGGAACGTCGGTCCAGCTTCTTCACTCTTTCAGGCTGTCAAAGATTTTAAGAGGGCCTTCAGACGTACCCTTCTCCAACTTTGGCGACAGTTGGCGTCGCCCGCCGCCACTATTTGAATTAGTTCCAGAAGCTAAGAAAACGTCACTGTGTAGGTTATGTTTCTTACATAATAGACTCCCAGGCAGAGCACCAGTGCTCGCTCCATCGATGTTGTCTTGAGGACGATCTTTTGGTCGCTTGAACACCAGCTGACTTTTCGGTCGGTGCCAAGAAATAGTTTCAGTCCCAGGTGCCACGACGTTGCCCTCTGGACATTCTAGCTGCAATATTGAATAAACATTCACACTCACTTACACCGTATGCAAAATATTATTGTCAAGGCTGAGTAGATTCATAATATATAATAATTATTTTTTAAACTAAAGAGCGAACAATGTGATTTACCAGACTGATGAGCTCAAACCGGGTTTTCGGAGGCCTCAAATGCTTGTCGATGCTGACAAACGAGCTGGATTCATTTCCTTGGTCTCGTCGAAACACCGCGAGCACTTGCATTATTTCTCTCTCCATTTCAGTCATTTTCTTTTCGAATTGCAGTTCCAGCTCAAGGGCAAGCTAGGGAAACACAAGTAGAAAAAAAGACCATGAAAATCCTAAAAATCACTATTACATCCCGTTATTTATCAAGTTTCAGAAATCTGTAAACGATTAATTTTCGCGGGCTCAAATTTTCGCAATTGGGCCAAAAGCTAATTCGAAATTATTCGCGGTTCAATTTTCGCGAGTTGTAAGCATTCGCGAAATATCCCCGAAAATTCAGTCGTTTTGCATTTTGTTTAGAAGCCCTGTATCACGTGATTTCGGCCCACGCTTCAGTTTCTCAACATTTCCCTAGTATCTCATTCTTCAAAAAGAAAAAGAGATGAGCTTCCGATCTCTTTCGTGAACTGTTATTAACATAAATTGCTCACAACAACTGGAACATTTGAAACGGTGTCAAGGAAGCTTCAGATGTGCAGCCGACGTTTTGTTAGGGAACTTAATGTCGAAGGTAACCACGATGAAATTAACCCGAGACTGGAGCAGGTGGAGGAAAACATTTTACAGAGGTGGGAAAAGGAACAGGGGCAGATGTGTCTAGCTCAGCGAATGGTTTTATTTAATAACCCTCCTTTTTTGTTTGTGATGTGGGTTCTGTGCGTGTCCTTGAAAATAGGATATTCTGCAGTTTGGTGGCGTTGTGGATATGTATATACGAAGTGTTTTGTCTTTTTTTTAAGTTTTACAGATTTGAAAAAAAAAGCGTGAAAGTTACATTTATGTGGTTTGTGCAGGTGAGTTATACGGCCAGGGGGACATTATGTGGGAGGCTAATTTTTGCGATAAGGCGGCTGATTAATTAAAATTCGTTAATTAACATTTTACTTAGTGAAAATACACATATGGTTCCAATTAGAAACTTACCGAGCGTCATCGAAAACCACTAAATCAACTTTTTTAGAACGACTTGAAGCTTCCGGGAAACTCGGGGGCGCACCAAGTTACCACTCGTACAGCAGGCGCAAAGCTAGCAGTGACGAAATGCGGATGATTAGATTATCATCGCGTTTGGATGCACCGCATCCTCAACCTCCCCGGACACCCATCCTGCTCTACCTCTGAGCATATCTTCTGGAGCTCTCAACGCTCCCCAACCCTCCTCCCCCCCCCCCAACACACAAACACACTTTCCCTACCCCCGCCATCTGGAAGGAATGGCTCACTCACCCCTTACACTGTAAGTCCTCCCAGCGTCACCTCTAGGAGCACGTATCCAGCATGTCTAAGGACTTTGACCGAGACACCCGCACGTAGCCCTTCACCCCTTTAAGCCGGAATCGGCACAATAAAGACGTATATATCTCTCTCTTTCATCTCTCTAAGTCGAAGAGTTCACGCAGTTATGAAGACAACGAACTCTCAATTTTCCAGGCCGCGCGGACCACTGGACACGCTTTAGAACGGGTCCCTATCGTTTAATCAAAACTCGTTTCGTGGGACTGCGTTTCGTGGACAACTTTTCATGGACACGCGTTTCGTCGCCACTGCATGGTTTTGTGGAAGCTCGTTTCGTGAACATATATCCTGCTACGACGTTTCGTCGCAGGAGGATACCTGTTCACGAAATGCGACGGTACGTCGACACACCTTGCGACGAACCGTCACGAGGAGTGTCGACGAAACGAACGCGGAAAGCTTTTCGATAAAACATTCTATCGAAAAAACGTCGCACATCGACGACTTGGCGATGACTGATTGGCACCACTTTAAAACAGGTTTAGTTAAATCACTTCATTTTCACAAGCGCAAACGGAATCCAGAACACTCGACAAGTTATTGCTTAATTAAATCTGTTTCGAGTTAAATTACTTATATCCGCCAAACTTTCGCTAGGCGAGAAGACAGTTCATTTCTACAAACATACTTGCAAAATCAGAGGTAAAGGAATGAGTTCTGAAAACTTACCCAATTTCGCTGTGCGAAACCGGACGATGCCAGCAATCAATGCAAGCGCCAACTGGAATGTCCGGGGTAAGCTGAACTAACTCCACCGTTCTAACGAAGCGCTTGCACGGACACTCAGCACAATCACGGCGCAAAGCGCCGCGGAGGTCAACACTTGTTACCTCCTTTATAGCTCCTTTTGTCTGAATATCGCTTCTCGCTTTTGGTACATCTCCCGCGCTTTTGAAAATTCATGGCTTCCCATTGGCTGGCGTTTTCCCGGGATCGACGTCGTGTTGTAGCGTGGTTTTGTTTTTAATGTCGGCTTGAGGCTCTCTCTTTACAGCCAACCCTTCGTCCCCATCCTTCTCCTTCCCCCTCTTCCGACGGTACGGTGATAGATTCAAAAACAAAAGCAAAAAAAAAAGCAAAAGGAAAGAACGATTGGCCGCAGATTTTACTTCTTTGGTTCTTCGTTTTCGAGCACAAGTTAGGGTTTGTGCTATGCGCTCTGAGATTCATCCGCTACCGAGCTATTTTAACTAAAACGCAAAATGTAAAAAAAACAAGGTCCCTTAACCTTGAAAAATGCTTTCCGCTACAGCGCGGGGAAAAAATATTCGCTACGAAAGAATTGTATCTTTTGGGATGGATTCATTCGCTACGTACCTACTTTTGTATGTTAGGTTGCTCGACATTTTGTTGTTATTTTCCTTTTTTGTGTCTGTAGCGAATACAGGACTGTGGAAGCCGACTTTTCATCGCTGTTGTAGCGAATATATTCGCTACGAGCGCTTTTATTCGCTATATATTCGCAACACAGATTTAGAGTGATAGGAATACACAAGAAGGCTGGAAGAGTAGACTGGTTGGGGGGATCGGTGGCCGAGGGTCTCGCGCACTCCAGCTCGGACCACATGGAGAGAAAGCTCGCGCTGCAGAACCCAAGATCCTGGGCTCAATAGACCATTTGCTATATTACCCAAGCATGAAGAGAGAATGCAGGGATGGGTGTTCCACGTGCCACACGCCCGCGCCTTCCCCGTGTAAAATGTTCGAAGTAAATAACCAAAATAAAGCGTTGATGAACGCGCGTGCAAGATCGCATTTGTTTTAGGTATTTGCTTTAGAAAAGTTACTACTGCTGCGGCCAGCACGTGCGGCGCGTGGAACACCAATCCCTGCATTCTCCTTGATGCTTGGGTAATATAGCAATAAGTCTATTCCGACCCTTGAGCTTTTCGATCTGGATGAACATCGTACCGGCGTGCGGTCGTGCATCACTACTACGTGGTGCTCGTTAAAGACCCCAGGCTAGCGTTGTACAGCACCGGCCAAATTGCTCATCTAAAGCTGTGAGACAAGTCGCCCGTTGAGGCAGACTAAGTCAACCTGTCTAACCAACTCGCGCAGCAACTCATTTTGTGACATCCATGTTTTCGCGTTCACAACTAAGAAAGAGTTGTTCCTATTTTTTATATTTTTTTAAGGTCGCCGGTGCTGATTTGGGGACGCCCCTGGGTTTTGTTGCTGCATTTCAACGGGTTGGCGACGAAAGCCTTCAACGAGCGCTTTGAAAGGTTTTATGGAGGGTCTATTCGGCGCTGGGCAGAACACGCGTCTCTCCGTTCGGTTTCCGATCAGCTCGTCGTGGTATTTGTTGCTGGCCGACTTCGCGTCAACGGCGGCCATTTGCTTTAATTTCTCGTTGAGTTTCCGATCAGCGAACCGGCTAGCTACTGCGTGCGTCAAGGCGCGGACGTCTCCGGCGTCTGCCCAGCGGAAAAACCCTGCTTCACCAAAGCGCCAAAGGTGCAGGCCAGCGGGCTTGCGGTGATAGAGAGACCGTGCTATAGAGATATTCCTTCTGCTCGAACAGAATCACGCGATTGATGGGCCGCATCGAGCCGCATTTGCAATACGAGTCTACGAGCTGCGAGCAGGTGACGACAAGCGTGGATCGTCTGCAAATGCCTCTGCCTTTCCTTCTGCTTTCCTCCTCGCCACGCAAAAACGCAGCGCATGCGCACTTGCGAGTCGCGACCGATCACAGAGGTTTGAGATGGACCCTCTCTCCAATCTGTGGCGTGAGCCTCCTTTGGACTTCCCGCTTTCTATAAGCAAGGTACGCACGCGCGTGCAGTGGGGCCCGTGACTTGTGCAGGGCACGAAGGAATAAACGTTACTTTTTGGTTAACCGGTACACGGAGTTAGTCGTATTTCTTTCGGGTGCCCCTGAGCACCAAGACGTGGTGTCAGAAGCGGGGTCCCGCCGCCTCTGAATCCTCGGGCGTCGTCTTGCGGTTGGCGACCGCACCGAGCCATGGACTTTGGCAAATGTCGCCGCCAGGCGCGCCCTAAGGCCGCCTGAACCCTTCCACTTTGGGAACGCTTCGCAGGGGCTGGCGTGGATCGCCGAGTTCGACAATTTCCGTCACGCAACTGGACTGGTCACACAGAACGAGGAAACTCAGGTACGAACGCTTCTCTACGCCATGGGTCACCAAACTAGGCACTTTTTAACATCTTCGGGTTATCTGACGCCGACGCCAAAAAGTATGGCACCGCGAAAGCGAGATTTGACAGTCACTTCATTGAAGTCAGGAACGTAGTATACGAGTCTGCATGTTTAACAGACGGGTGCAGGGCCCAGTGAAAGAGTGCACCAATACGTAACCATGCTCTACAACATGACGGACCGATGCGACTACGGAAGCCTGCGTGACCGCCTGATTCGTGACTGAGTCGTGACCACTTCGTTCTTGCGCTGCAAGACAAGTCGCTCTCGGAAGCTCTTCAGTTAGACACTGCACTCACTCTAACTTCCACGCTTGCCAAGGCTCGACAGAAAGAGCCAGTTCACAAGCAGCAGCAGTTGTTGAGAAAGACTGAAGCGCAACAGCCTGTCAAGACTGAAGACGCCGACTTGGACGCATTGGCAAAAGGCTCGTCATCTAACCATCGCAGCGCTCCATCTTCGTCGAAAGCAAAGCGAACATCACAAGCAGAACAACCAAGCTCCACGTGCAGTTATTCTGAAGGATTGCGACACGCTGGCTCTGAGTGCTCGTCGCAAGCCGAAAAGTGCGCTCGATGCAACACCAAGGGTTTTTACGCACCTGTCTGCAAAATGATGCCTGGAAGAACCAAAGGTATTTCCTTAGTGAGACAGAATTCAGCATCGGCGGTTTTTCTCGGCGCCGTCAAGGAGCTCGGTAGACGGCCAGACGGAGAGTTCGCGACGATAGCCGTGAACCACGTTTCACTGACTGTAAAGATCGATACCGGTGCAGAGGTCTCAGCTATCCCAGATAAATTTTCGGGAATACCATTCTCTGGCCTGCGCTCAGCAGAAAAGGTCATATCAAGGCCGAGTGGACATGCCCTGAAGGTGTTGTGGGAGTTTGATGCTGTCATAAGCTGGAAGGACAAGTCCACAAGACAAGAGGTTTACGTCGTACAACAACCTCGCTCTGCCTTTTTTGAATTGCGTGCCATAGGTAATTTGGGACTCGTCAAGATCCTCTGCAGCACCGAACGACTCGAAAAGCGCTTTGCTCGACTCTTCAGCGGCCTTGCGACATTTCAGAAGAGTACACTATCGGTCAAGACCCAGCGGCGGTTGCCTTACTCGATAAACGTTTCATGTCGCGTGCCCAATCCTCTGAGAGATGCAGTCGTTCAAGAATTCTAAAAGATGGTGGATCTGGGCGTTAGTCGCCCTGTTGAAGGTCCGACCGACGGGTGTGCTGGGGTTGTTCCAGTCCTAAACCTTCTGGAGACGTAATAATCTGCATCGACTTCACTCATCTCAACACCTCCGTCTGACGAGCGCGCTATGTCCTTCCAACGGTGGAAGAAAAACTGGGCCAGTTGGGGGTGCCGGCATGTTTTCGAAGTTGGATGCTAATTCCGGGTTCCACCAAATCCGTCCCTCTCCCTCGTGCCAAGTGCTGACCACGTTCGTCACCCCAATTGTTCGTTTTTGCTTCACACGACTGCCTTTTGGGATAACATCAGCTCCGGAATATTTCCAAAAACGCATGTCGGTGATCTTGAGCGGACTGCGTGGGTTTCTCAACCTCATGAATGATCTACTTTTCTTCGGCAAGGACTAAGCTGAGCGTGATGTAAATCTGCACAAGACTCTTAAGCGCCTAGAGAAAACTGCAGTCCCCCTCAACAAATCCTAGTGTCTCTTCAGCACAAGGGAAGTTACCTTCGTTGGATGTGTTATATCCCACCACGGTGTTCGACCGCACCCAGCAAAGGTAAAGCAATCAGAGATCTTCCGGCTCCTGAGGATCCTGCCGGCGTCTGTCGGATCCTTGAAATGGCGAACCATCTGGCAAGGTTTCTTCCGAACTTAGCACAAATTACAGCGCCACTCAGAGACCTGCTTCAAAAACGTCGGAGTGGGCCTGGGGTCCCCACGGCCAGCCGCTCCGCTCAGCGAAGCGTCAGGGCTCTCCTGTGTTCAGATTGTTGCAAGGCTAACTACAATCCGTCGTGTGCCACAATACTATCGGCGGATGCGTGTTCACACGGATTAGGGACAGTCTTGCTTCAGGTCCAACCCGATGGGAAGGAAAGAGCTGTGGCCTTCGCATCATGGTCCCTTACCCCAACTGAAACTCGATGCGCTCAGGTGGAAAAATAAGCATTGCCTTTTGACCTGGAGAGCGGAAAGGTTTCAAGACTTCTTTGCGGGGCCTAATGGCGACATTCCAGACCGATCATCAACCTTTCCTGACGCTCTTGGGAAAGCCGGCACTGAATGTGCTCACTCGTCGTATTCAGCGCTTCTGCAAGCGTTTGATGCGGTTCAGCTACAGAATGCAGTATGTTCCTGGCAAGAGCATCGCGACGGCTGATACTCTGTCAAGGGCTCCGGTGAGTGAGAAAGAGCCAATAGGGTACACTGACCTGCACTGAGGTTCAGACATTCACTGTTAGAGCAGTGATGGGACTCCAAAGCAGCACTCTGCATCCGGTCAAAGAAGCCCAAGAGAAAGGCAAAGTTTGCCAGATGCTTCAGGAGTACTGCATAAACGAATGGCCATCAAAGTCAAGACTTCCTCTCGACGTGTCGCCCTTTTCGCAGTACAGAGGAAGCCTGTCCAATTTGTGAAGGCTTTCTTCTCTAAGGAACCCGCCTCCTTATTCCTGGATTCCTAAAGAAGGAAATGCTAAACTATCGTCTGTGCTGAGAGGAGTTGTCAGTAAGTGTGTTGTGTGCGCGGAGGTACGTGAACAAAACGACGAACCTCTCATACGAACGGTGTCGCCATCTCTGGCATGGCAATTGGTTGGGCTTGACTTGTTTCATCTACGAAGCAATGACTATTTGCTGTGCGTTGACTACATGTCTCGCTTTCCCGAGATCTCTTATCTATCGTCAACGAAAGCTGAGGCTGTCATCGAACGTCTGAAGAGCATATTGCCCGCCTTGGGATACCTGCAACGGTAGTAAGCGGCAATGGACCACAGTTCTCCTGTGGTTCACTCCGGTCAAACTCTGCGAAAGCATCACAGTTCTCCTGTGATGCTTTCGCAGAGTTTATCCGGAACAACGGTTTCCAGCACACTACCAGCAGCCCTCGTCATTCTCAGGCGAACGGAGAGGCCGAGCGCACGGTGCAAATTATAACGAGTCTGCTTGAGAGAGCAGAGGACCCGTACTTGGCTCTCGTCACGTACCGGGATACCCCGGAACCGACAGGGCGGTGTCCAGCCGACCTCCTCATGGGGCGACCTCTGCGGACACGGATCCTGGTGTACCCAGATCTTGTGACTCCTGGCCAAGTCAACAACAGCGTCGCGACTAGACGCCACCGTCAAGTCAAAGAGCGCCGACGGTCACACTTCGACCGCCGACATGCAGCTCGACGGCTACCCAAACTGAGTCCCGGATCGACAGTGTGGGTGAAGGACCTCAAGTGCCCAAGAGAGGTTCTCCACCAAGCAGACACGCCCAGGTATTACGGGGTCAGAACCACAAGAGGGGACGTCCGTCGCAACCGAAGAGCCCTTAAGCAAATTCCGGCTCATTCTGGTTTAGCGCGACGGGCTGGTATTGTGGCCAGCCAACACGATCGCTCCTGACGGACCTGCCTCACCCGGGAGGACGTCACGGACCGTCCAGCAACACTTCAGCAGGCTTCGCAGTCGCAGTCTTCAAAGCAGGACTGCAGAGTCCCCGTGGCAGTGACGAGGGCTGGAAGAGAAGTGTTTGCCCCCTAGCGGTTTGGTGAATAATTAAAGACTATTCGAAACTCTTCTTTATCTCGAGAGGGAGATCTGGCGTGAGCCTCCTTCGAACTTCCCCTTCCTATAAGAGATGCACCCACGCGCGTGCAATGGGGCCCGTGGCTTGAGCAGGGAACGAGGGAATAAACGTTCTGTTTGGTTTGCCATGACACAGTATCAGACGTATTTCTTTCGGACGCCACTGAGCACCGAGACACAATCGAGGCTCAATACTCGGTGACTCACGAATATCACGTGCTGTCCGACTACCGGCCAAAACATCAGCGCTCCTTCACACTCCTTAGAGTTGTGGAGGGGAGGACTTAGCCTAACTGTGCCTTTCACCGATCTCCTAATTTTATCAGACATTTCTTCTTGGATTGGATGGACGCGCAGTTGGTGTTCTATTGTAAACTTTCGCATCCGCGACGACATGTAAGAATACATTATTAATGGACATACATTAGCGTTTACCGTTGACGTACCATACATAAATTTTGATTTGTGGCTTGGCTACATTCCGAAATTCTTGCTTTAAACTACTCTATTTTTCCAACCAGGCAAATATATCAGCTCTTGGAGCCCAAAAAATTGAACTGACCCAACACAAAAAGCTTTGCCGACAAAGTCTCAGTATACGTACCTCGAGATGTTTTCCTTGTGTGTTTGGATTCTGAGGAATTTCAAAACTTTCCGGAGCAAGGAACTTTTATAACAGTCTTAGCAAATTTAGGAGTGCAAATGCAGTCGCAAAAGTTTACCTCGCAAGAAAACGATGATCGGAAAATTACTCAGAACGAGAGTGAAAAGAAATTTACGCCAGTGCAAATCTCTTATGCAAAATGCGTCTCCATCATAGGCACTGTTGCCACGTCGGCGTAAATTGCTGCAACAACATATTAGCTCTAGTTTATAATCCCTTTGTCTGGCGCGCAGATAAGCAGATGTAATATCAAGTCATAGAAAGAAAAAAATTCATTAAATACGAGCGGGAGAGCAGGTGCATATTTTATATCGTAATGGCATTACAGTAACTGCAAAAGCTTGTTGATTGGATCACTCCCAGATGGGGCATATGCTACTACACTGAGAGGGTAATACAAATGGAGAAGTAGATGAATTACAGAAATGACTCAATGTGAGCTGAGAAGTCCATTACTGCAGCCCTTCTAATCCGTCGTTGAACGTCAGCAAAAAAAATAAATAAACGCTCAACCTAAAACAAAATGTAATGTCTTCCTGGTAAAATTTAGATGTAAAAAAATTAACTTTCCACGAAAAAAATTGACCGCATCTCCACGTAGTGAATGATGTTGATTGGGGCGAAGCTCTGGTGGTGAATTAGAACGGCGAGTTGGGCTAGTTGGTTGTACATGCTTGAAGTGAGGTGCAAAACAACGAGGACACGAGGAGAGAAGCAGACAGGACGTCCTGTCTGCTTCTCTCCTCGTGTCCTCGTTGTTTTGGCGCCTCACTTCAAACTCTGGTGGTGCTTGTCGGCGTAGACGCTGAGCCGCAGCATGCGGAGCCTTTCGTTCGTTTTCATTCATGTCAGAAAGAGAATGTGTGGTATGGAACGTGGTTTTACACGCATTTGAGCATTTGACCGCAGCGGCCTCTCGTCTATAAACGTTCAGCCAATGCATGCAAAGTTTAACGCGATTATATACGCATTTGACCGCAGCGCCCTCTCCTGTATAGACGTTGAGCGGCTACATGCAACGTTTCATTCATGACATCCCCAACTCTTGAGTTACTACCACATCTCAGAGCCCCCTACTCGTCCCGCAGTCGTGGCCGAGTGGTTAAGGCGATGGATTAGAAATCCATTGCAGTCTCCCCGTACAGGTTCAAATTCTGTCGACTGCGCAAACACATTTTTTTTTTCATCTTTTTTCTGTCATCTTTTTTTTCATTTTTTCATTTTTTGCCTTACACAAGCACGTGAGCACGTGCTCGTGAGCACGTGAGCTCACGAGCAGGAGCATGAGCACCGGACGCCGGAGCTACGTACGGACATGGCTAGCCCCTAAGGAGCTTCGCCCCTAATATCTTTTCAGCACAATATTTACGTATTGAGCCTGAGTGAATGATTCCGAAAAGTATCCTTTAGTTCGGCACGTAAATTCCATACATGCTTCAACACGTTATTTAGAGTTATCTATAAACACCACTTACGCAAGCTACGACTGTTATCAACCGTGTGAGTAGTTTATAATAGCGAGAGAGTAATGCATGTGTTTACTAAGTACTTTCCCGAGACGTTTGTCTATAGTCCTTTTTCGTTTACTCTATCCCCAGCCATGCATACCAAAGATTCCAAGAAAAAAAGCGCGCCGACACTACTTGCGCCATCTATTGGCAGCGGTGGCGGAACGGCCCGTAACTCAAAGGAACGAACTAGTTTTCATGTTTGTTTGTTCTTTCACAAAATTTTAGCTCGCCGAATTATTTTGTTCCCAGCTACTTTTTTTAATAGATACACTTTTTTTCGTCATGCTAAACTTAAATGATGTATGCCTAAGAGAAATAGAGCAGGACTGGATATCGGAAAAATATGCTGTATCGTTATGAGAGTACGGCGATATACAGAGAAATATTTGTGCTCAAAATCAATTTACAAACTAACGACTTTGTATCTCAAGTTGTCTTCTGCGGTCCTATAAGCTCCAGTTTTCCAGCGACATCTTGGAACTATTTTCTTTGCCATCCGTCAATTCTACAAAGTTCCCAGGTTATTTAAAGAACAAAAAGAGGGGCTCTGCAAAATAATTTAGTTCTGTTTAGAGCAGTAAAAAGCTGTTTTTCGCGCATAATGACAAAGTAAATGACTTAATATTATCATATATAGTTCAGTCTATATGTGAATTATCATTCTTAGAACATATTTACCAAAACGCGGCGCTCGAACCTGGGGTTCCTGGATATAAAAAATACGAAAATACGAGTTCGTTTTACGATGGAGCGTGAACGTTTCGCCGCGAGGTAAAATCATTCTTCGTAAGGAGGATGCGATATAACATCTTATTTCACAAATCGGGGTGAAAAGAAATTAATCATATCAAGTAGCACTGGCGCCGCGCACACGAAACTAAAAATTTGTGCGCGGATTTCAACGACGCAGTTATAAAAATGATTTGTTATTCAAGTGTACAAGTGAATACATATTAACTTGCAGTTCTTGAACAAGTTATTTAAATATGACCTTTATATAATTGGTTAAAATTCATCTTAATGCTTAGGGTATAGTCAAGACACAAAATGAGCAGCGTGTTTTCATCTGCGCTGGGTGTTTGTTAATGAGATTTTCTAAACCCATTCCTACGTACTATATGTCCGATGGTCACGTGGTTGGGGCACGTAATGTAACACTGTCGCGCCGTGGTGTCTTATGACGTCACTTCACGTGACACAGTGTAGAGTGACCGTCCTAGTATGTTGATTTCGTCATTTTTAGTGTCACGCCATTGTGTCATGTCACGCACGTTCTGTAATATCGCGCGATGTTGTCACATGGATGGTATCACGTGACGACGTTATGCTGACAAAGTAACGTCGTCAAACCTCGCTGGTGTCACGTCGACCATCGTGAGCTAAATATGGCGGGAAATGTAGCCCGTGAAATGTAGCATTTCTTCAAAGCATTCCGCAACTCTAAACTTAGCGGGACATAATTCGCTATATTTGTGGGCGTTTGACAGTTTTTTTAAGCGGTTCTTGTGGCGCCTTGTCGCGCTTTCTAAGTATAGCGGCGATTACACATACAAAATGACTGCATAAACGCAAAACCGCGCGAACCGCGGAAGGTGTTTCTGTTATGCCTTCGGCGAAGACGCGCCGCGCACGTCTTCGCCGAAGGCATGACATGCGCAACCATCCCGCGCGCCGCGCACGCGAGATGGTCGCATTGCATGTCAGCTTTTCTGGCCGTTGTTGCAACACATACAAACACATATCTCTATTGTAGTAGGCTGCACTGCGGATCAAGAGCCTGTCGGTGGCACCACAAACGGTCATTGCTTGACGCCATACAATAAACGCGTCAATTGGAGGAGAACACAAAAGTAGGAATATTGAAGCTTGCACGCGGTGCTCGAAGGCGAGTATTTTATGATGTGGTTCGATTGTTATATCAGGTGTTTGGATACCGAATTTGTAAAGATTGAACAGGAGCTGGATCGTCTTCAGAAAGAACACATAATCACTGCTTTGATGAGGAGTGAGTGGGCGACTTCAATCATTCCAGTGATGAAGGTAAATGGACAATTGCGCAAATAAGCATACACGAGGATTACAATGTTACACTGAACACTGCCTTGAAGCCAGATGGGTACCCACAACCGAAGACTGAAGATCTAGTTGTGAATATTGCCAATGGGGAGATGTTCACCAAACTGGATTGCAAACAAGCCCACTTCCAGATCCCCTTAGCGGGAGAATCAAGAAACCTTACGGTACTCAACAAACACAAAGGGCTCTAACAGGAAAACAGAGTGTCATTTGGAATAACACCTGCTTCATGTACCTTCCAGCGCGTCATCGAAGAACGCGTTGTGAACTTGCCGTACGCAGGTGCACTTCAGGATGACATCGTAGTAAGTGGCAAGAACGATCAACGTTACCTGCGGAACGTGGACATCGCACTGGAAAACTCAAAGAAAGTGACCTTCTCTTGAAAAGGGGAAAACGCTGCTTCATGCAGGACACTATCGAGTTCATAGGACATGTTGTAGACAAGCTAGGGATCCACCCAAATCCCAAGAAGGTGGAGGCGATCCTAGCAGCGAAGATGCCAAAAGACCAAAAAGAACGCGGAGCATTTCTGAAACTGCTGAAGTAGTACGAAAAGTTCATCAGCAACACAGTCCACTTCCTACATCCGCTGCATGAACTGCTGCGAAAAGATAAAAGGTGAGAATGGTCGAGATCATGCCCGAGAGTCTTCAATGAAGCGAAGAGGCAACTCATCAAACAGAGGGGGCGCAGATAGCTGCCGGAGAACACGGACACGCTTCACACGTGCACCGCGGTTTTCCCTAAGTTTCGGTAAAAAGAAAGTTGCTTTTTCGCTGAAAAATGTGCTCAAGTGATCTCGCGAAGTTATCCGGACTCTTTTGATACCTACGTCAAGTCAGTGAGTGCAAACGTTTTGATTTACAAACCTCGTTCTTGTTGGCACCTACAAGGGCCGGCTAACCCTCGTTAGGCTTAGCAGCCATAGGCAAGCCGAATAAGGGAAACTCGTGGAGGCCGCCTCGCTAAGCCTAACTTCGTAGAACTTTCGAGTGCGGCATGCGAACAGGCTTGACTATGGCTCAAGAACCGAGCAAAAGGTCCGATACCGGAAAGATTATTGGCTACGACCCCAGGCCATGGATCACACCACGCTAGACCCGACGGGGCAGTCGCTACACGATGATAAAGGCCAAGAAGACATTTCCGAGAACAATGACGCTAGACCCGGCAGCGATTGGGTTCAAGTGCTAAATGAGAAGAAAGAAGCAAGGAGAGAGCAGCAGACGCTCGACGCTCAAGCGCACGAACGAATCGAAGTGCCAGCAACTGGAGTTACACCTATCCCGAGCCAGCTTCTGCGACTACCAAACCTCCGGGATTTCAAGTACAAGATCGTCGTTCAGCCCAAGAAAGCGGTAGCCCTCAAGCAATTCAAGGCGAACCTTGGAGAGGCGATACGAGGGCACTGCAGAACGAGCTCAAGGCAAGATCACTGAATCGTCTGCTTGAAGCGCGGAGCATTATCATGTTACGCACCAACGAGTGGGACGACGCAGTCGTGCTGGCCGGAATGAAGGGTGTTCGCTTTTCGGTCGGCTACCTGGAGTGAAGGCCTACCACGTAGCACCAAGCGAGAACGCATGCCGTGGGTTGATCCACGTTGTCCGGACGGATATCACGAACGAGAAATTATTGTGGAGGACGGGAGCCCCTGGGTTCTAGGCTTTCTACGCGAGGAGGCTGGGTAGGTCGCAGTCAGCCGTCATCACCTTCGCCGGGAAGAACGTTCCATACACGGTAGACTTCGATTGGGTGGAGACACAGTGCTTCATCTACAGAAAGACCAGGGCGGCGTGACTCAACTGCGGGGAAGCTGGCGACAATGGAGGATGTCTGCTCCTAACCCAGAGGATTTGCCTGCACGCTCTGCGGAACCACTAACCCAGCGGAGGGATGCACGTGTACACCGTAATCTGCCTTGTTCGGGGGAGCCTATTGTACCTACGAAGGGTCTTGCCCCGACAAATTCTTCAAGCCGGACCAACCAAGCAAAGCGCCGAGAGGGAGCCGGAGACAGCAGCCGGGAGAATCGCAGGTGCAATGACTTCCCACAGAGTCGTCGCGAGTCGAGTCAATGTCGCGCTTGAGGAGCCGTTCGCGCAGCTGCCAAATGTCTGCGTCACAGAGCTGTGGCAATACTCCTCCGACGGGACGCAATCGTAGCATGAAGAGAAGAAAGCCTGAACGCAAACGATGAACGAAGAGGTGTATCGCGGGGAATACGGTGCTGGAAATTCGCAACTAAACCAAGTGGCCAGCTCTTGCACCAGTGACCCAAGCGAGCACGTAAGGTGTGCAGACGAGCCTCGAGCTGCAACAGCAGGAGCTCAAAAGGAAACTTGGCCAATACAAGCAAGCCTACGACGAGGTAAAAAACAAAAACGAAAGGCTTTAGCGTTTTGCGAGAACCGTGAAGCCAACAGAGGAGCCCGCACAAGTCTCGAGGTCCTTCGCGGAGGGCATCACTCGAGTCGTGCAGGAGATCAAGCGAGGTCAACTCAAGTTCGAGGAACACATTACCAACCAGCTGCTGCGCTTTGCACATACGAGACAGGAAGTCGAGGGAGAGAACTGAAAAATGGCATTTCAGCAAGACAACCTCGATAAAGACTCAACACATCAAAAGAAAAGCAGTTGAAGGGTGATCCCTGGATCCGGAACCATCGGACGCGGACTCATGCACAAACCAGAAGTAAAAATATGCCTATGAAGCTGCTGGGCGATGGAGCGAAATCACCTGCCAGCCTCATTCAGCGAATGTCTCAAAATCCCAACCTCCTTACGGTGATCAAGCTACAGGAACCTGGGAGGCAAACTGTCAAGATTAAGGACTACGTGACATACCAATTGGATCAATATGTGGCTACTCCGGTGCATAAACAGTATTCGGTGACCAACCTGAAGCTGGAGAGCCAAAGGAGATCGTGCTGCTTTCTTACGGTGACCCCACCAACAGAAAGGGATGCGGACTGCAGACATTGAATGTCTACAACAACCCGAAGGACCGCTTAATCGACATTCGGAAACTCACATCTGTAGCCATGAGGGTGGCAGGCAGGGAACCGGTCGTCATTGCCGGGGACTTCAGTGCCGTCCACTCGGCTTGGAGGTACCGCTATATCAGGCCCAAGGGAAGACGACTGGCGGAAGCTATCAACCGGGAACATTTCAAGTTACTGACGAACCCGGATCACCCCACGAGGGTGAGAACCTTTTGTTACCGGGACAGATGCCCTGACCTGACGCTAACCAAGAATATTTTGGACCCTAAATTAAAGAAATCTTGGGGAACATCTGGGCAGCGATCACGATATAGTGGAAATGCTCGTGCACCGGACTGGATACAGAAGGAAAATTGGGCAGGTTTACATTGCGGACTATGATCAAGTGCCGAGAATACCGGAACATCTATTCGGTTACCATCGACAATATTGAAGACTGCACCAAAGACTTTATTGGCGGTGCGGAATCTTCCACGAAGGAGCTGGAGCGCACTGAGAAGAACCCGGAGGTAGACCCGCATCTCCTACACCTGTGGGAGGCCCGGCGAGCACTCACTATACGATGGAGGTGGCAACGCCACAATAAAGCCCTCGACAAAACAAAATGAATAAACTGACCACAAAGACCGTAGAGCATGCTGTTGTCCGGGCCAGACAAAGCACGTATGGCGTCTGCTACAACGTAAAGGGAAACCTCGGACTCGCCGAAACATGGAAACTTCTCCGCACCCTCATCGACCCGGAGAAGTTGAGTACGACCAGGACAAATCTTCTCACGGAGCTGGTGTACAACATCATAGAACCGTAGGACGAAATCATACATTCATGAATACATATATACACACGGATGCATGCATACATGCGTACGTGCATACATGCATGCATACATACATACATACATACATACATACATACATACATACATACATACATACATACATACATACATACATACATACATACATACATACATACATACATACATACATACATACATACATACATACATACATACATACATACATACATACATACATACATACATACATACATACATACATTGCTTTCTGTTGTTTTCTAGTTGATAATTTCAGTTTTCGAGCTTTAAATTTTGAGGATGATGTGAGCGATAATTTCCGGTTGTCTGCAACAATAACAAACAGCACGTTTAGGGTGTCAGTCGTATTTTACTTTTACAAAACATGCGAATTGTAACTATTAAAAAACGGGACTGTTGCATTGTAGGCGGTATGCTCATAGCAGTGGGAGGAGCATGCAATTTGAGTAACCTTGAAGTTTTCAGAAGCAGACAACACAAACCGGATTCAGAGCAGACAACCCGTTAGGAGTCGAGGCAAGCGCGGACGAGACAAGCCAGAATAAACTAGACGTGAAAAAAAAGTGAGACAATTTGGCTGATGTTAAAATAGAGCAGCAGATCAACATCAAATGCATTGTGAAATTTAAAAAAAATCGCCGAGGGAGTGTTTGTAACTGTTGCAGGAGGTATATGGTGATAATGTGATGTCACGCAGGCGAGGATTTGAATGATAGACATGATTCAGCACGGGACAATAAAACGTTGCAGACAAGGAACGACCGAGTAGCCTTGTGACGACAGACCAAATTAGTGCTCACAACGATCGTCGATTAAGCATTCGGGTGATTCAAGACACAGTACATATTGACGAAGAAACGGCACGACGTATTTTACATGACAAATTGAGCAGGCACAAATCTGCGCCAAATGATGCCAAAAAACTCACAGGAGTTGATACCCAGAGAGCAGACCAGAAACACATTTGCACTGACTTTCTAAAATTACCCACTTAGAACGCATCTGCCGCCAGGGACTACGAACCGCCTTTGGCGTTCAAGAGCAGCACCTAATGAGTGCGTTTATGCAGAGAGCTCATCTCTAGAGCTTAAACTGAGAGCGACACAATCGGTACTTACACAAATTGAACGTTTTCATCAAACCAGAAGTGAAGCGACGTTGCTAAAGAAACTAGAAGCAAGACGTTCCAATTTCACCCTACTTTACAAGAGCTATACAACGTTGAATCATCGCGCCAGATATCTCGTCCCCCTAACCTGCGCGAAGAACCGCCATGGCGCGAACCATCAGTAATGTGCGATCTACATCTCCCGGGAGTGTATAGGAACAGCAACCTACCAGGAATTGTACTACGGCAAATCGCCGAGGACGTCCTTTCCACAATATGCCCAGTAGCTCTACAGGTATATACTGATGCCCCCATTCATTTTGGAACGTTCAGCGCTACCGCGGCGTTTGTTATTCCAAAGGAGAACATGATATACAGTGGCCGTTTTCAAGCAGTGGTCAGCTCCACCATGGCAGAGCTTAACGCCATTGAAAAAGTACTAAACTACATTACCTCGCATACCCCACAGACTGTAGTGCTGGTCACCGATTCAAGAGTGGTCGCTTCAGCGCCTAGCTAATCCTGACTCCATGGACGAAACGACGGCCACCACACAACTTATGTTAAAGCAGTTACACAATTCTGGATTCAACATTGCGTTTCAATAAGTGCCTTCATATGTGGGATTGCTATGGTAATTCCGAAGCCAATAAACTCTTAGGAGCGCCTGATGGACTGCCGCGCACTATTCCCATTCAACAGATTTCAAGGCGACGTGATAGTTCATCAAGAGTTACATAACTGAACTTACTCCGACCACATACTCCAAACATCACCCATGCGTCACGAAGGGTCTCACAAAAAAGAGGAGCACTATCCTCGTAAGAATAGGCAGCAGACGTGCATTTACAAATGTGTTTCTTTTTAAAATATCTGCATCAAAGAGCTCCCAGTGTCCGAACTGCAACGACAAACAAAACTTCGCCACATCTTCTTCAACTGCGAAGAATATAGCGATCCACGTGACCGGTTCGTCACTGAGCTCGCCAGAATTGGACTTTGTAATCCAGACGACGAGGACATATTCTATCCGAAGTGGTTGAGCCCGTCGCCAACCAAATAATTCAACACCTGCTACTGAACTTTCTCGACGAATCCGGTGTCGCAAATCGCCTTTGAAATAACTCGACATTAACTCTCAGTGACTCATATCTTTTTTTTTCTCTCTGTTCCTTCCTCATTTACTTTTCCCCCTTTCTTTTCTTTCTCTCTACTTTCTTTCATGGGGAACCAGTACAGCATTCCCGCTAGAACAACCTCCCCTAATTCTCTCACGTCACCTCACTCTCTCTCTATCTCTCGCTCTCACCGCGGGACCAGATTTTTTGGGAAATATCATCACATGTGAAGGGACGTGGTTTTTTCAGTACGATCCAGAAACCAAAATGTAGTCGAAGCACTGGAAAAATCCCACGTCGCCAATATTGGAAAAAGCAAGAATGAGCAAGTCGAAAGTGAACACAATGCTGTTTTTTTCTTTGACATTAATAAAGTGCTCATGCTTATGTGGGCACCAAAGGGTCAGAGAGTTAATCAGCAGCATTATGCCAGTTAGTCCAAGATGAGAAAACAAGTGAGGAAAAAAAGGCCCATGTTGCGGAAGAACAACGCCTGTATTCTGCATCAGCACTCTGTCCGTAAAGTAATTTCTGAAGAATAAAAAGATCCTAGCGCTGGGCCACCCACCTGACTAGCCCAATTTAGCTCCGAGTGATATACTTGTTTTCGAAGGTAAAATCTACACTAAAAAAACTCAATTTTATGACTGTGGACGAGGTAAAGAAAGAAACGTCAGCGCTGCTAATAGCCGATTCACACGACGGACCGACTCGCGATTTTCGTCCGCGGACCGTGTACCACGTGAGCCTTTTTCGCTCGCGGACTTTTAGCGGGAGATCGACTTGAAAAGCGTTTAGGATCTGGCAACGGTACATTGTTTTCTCTTTTTTTGTTTTGTTTCTAGGCGATGAAAACAAAAATGGCGCATCGTTGTGTGTTGTGCGTTCGCTGGTTCATTTTGTCGACGCGTTTCTTGGTTTCACGTGTGAAAGAAACTGCATAAACTTGTCTGGCTGACGCGACGCAGGTTCCGGTACTACCTCCGGGTCCGCGTCAAGAAGCTCCCGTCAAAACTCGTCTAGCACGCCGCGATAATTCTTGCACGTCCAGTCAGGATTTCACCGAGCAAGACCTCTCTTGTGGCTGTGGTGTAAGTACATGAGTGTTGTGCACAAGCGCGGAGTGCGTGAAGGCATCTTCGAACGCCCCTCCGCGAGCCCAGAGACTTCGTCGCTACTACGTGGAACCCTTCTCGAGCAGGACCATGCCTGTGTCACTCTCATGCTTTGGGTCAGTAAAGCTTGTGGCGCTTCGCGCGAAGCCTGTCACGGTGTTTTGTCTCGATATGTACGTAATAGCGGCGTACGACTCATTATCGCGGTAGCAAACGTCGATTTCTCTCTTGGACAACGGTGCCACAGTGCGATGTTGGAGTTCCGCGGCACTGTGGGGTGGCGAACAGGTTCGGTCTGTCCTTGCTGGCGTCTGCTCGTCGTGTCCCTCGTGTGGATGCGCTTGGGAGACGGACGATCCGCGGACATGTCGTCACGTGATCATTCCGTCCGCGGATCAGTCCGTCGTGTGAATCGGCCATAAGGAGCTTGACATATGATGACCTACTGCACCGTTTCCAACAATGGAATCTTCGTATGCTAGCAGTGAACAGGTAGGGAGGGGAATACGTTGAAAAATATAACTGCTAATTAAGTATTACGAACTTAATAATAAATTACATTTTGCCACCAGTCCTGTTATATAATAGCACCACCTCATCTACTATCCTTTGCCGACATGAGTGGTCGAGTTATTTATACATATGACGGTACAAGCCATTTATATAAGTGTGTGCACTACTATTGTTCGTGTCCGATAGATCAGCTTACAGATAGCTCAAATATCTTAGAAAAGAAATTAAAAAATAAAGTTCAGGATGCAACCAAGATAGCAAGATCGTAAAGATACAACCTAAATCACATGATGTATTTCTTTCATATATCAATAAGATCCGTTTGAAAAAGCTTAGCTAAAATCTTTTTCTTTCATCCTTTTGTTCATGTTGGCGTTCAAGTGTTGCTTCAATCTCCCACTATACCTTTGCGAATAAATCCTGCATTCGGCTGACGCTTTGCGGCCTCATGGAAAGCTCTCAGTCCAGCTGGAACATCGTCCTCTTCAGGGGTTCGCAAAGAACTTCTCGAAGTTTTCGACCGCGGCCACTTTTATCGACTTGATGTCACTGTGCTCGATTACGTTCCTCGCATCTCTTCGTTTTCGACGAGTAACTTGTGATGATCCTTGTCGAAGAATTCTGCAATTTCCAGGACAGCCTTCCTGGGGTCATTCTTCATATCCTCGTAGCTGATGAACAACACGTTGGGGTCATTGCGATGCGAGTACCAGGAAAGGACGTGTTCAAAATAATCCTCGTACTCGTTTTTTTCATCCAAAAATACCTCAAAAAAGTCTTCAAACCTTCCATCAGAAAATTCGTAGCCTGCAAACGCCCGTCGTGATGGAAGAAAGAGACGCTGAGGCGTCCTTTGGATTTCTACAGATGTAAAGGCACTTTGCCTGAGCGTGCTGAGGCATCGAGTCGAACGACAAGTGCGTCTTGATGAGCCCCGGTCGCTTCATGGCTTTGATGGCATCCGCACCCAGCAATTCTAGAAAGGGACTACTCTTGAGAAAGTCGAGCCCGCTGGGCGGAGGGTACTCCCTTGTGGAAGATGAGGTACCCCTATGTGCTGAGTCTAGGTAGTACCGCACTTGGAAAAGGTGACCACAAACATGTCGTCCGGCTGAGAGCTGGTACTTGAGACCGCTTCTGTACATCTCCAGTGCAGAAGTTCCGGCTGAGCCTGAAACCGTCCATATCGACTTAGATGGGTCCATTTGGTATTCGCACTTCAACGTGCCATTTTAGGAAGCAGAGTTGTTCAGTTGAAGATCTATTAGTGGGCAGCGCATTCCGAAACTGTTGATATCCGTAGTTTCCTGCAATGAAAGAGGAATACTGATCGTATTATAGGGGCTATTAAATACAAAGAAACGAGTTGCACTGATAATTTCTAGTGACATTGGTTGAACGTTACGATCGAAATATGCAGGATCGAGGCACTTCAGTGAAAATACTTCACGTAAGCGCTCCTACTGAAAATAAAACAAAAGGAAAATATTGATTATGCACCAAGAAACTTAACATTATTGGGAACAATACAAAACATATGAAAGAAATAAAAATGATCTGTTTTTAATAAAGCGGTTTTAAATTATGGTATAATTATTGATCTTCAAAATATAAAAATGTAGATAATTTTTCGTTCTACTAAATTAAACCAAATGAGTCGATAGGACATGTACATTGCTTACGAGCATATAGTATTTGCATTAGCAAAAGCTATGATGAATCCTAAGTATACAATGCTTCAGATATTTCACCACACAATCGAAGATGAATATTTGACTTTTTTTCTTCTTTCATCAAGATATGCGAAAGCAGTGAAGTTTGAATAGAAATATAGTTCATGCGTTGCACTTTTAAATGAAGTACTACAGTGAGCGTGTTTTGCTTTCCAACTGTTTATAACAACATGACAAAACTGGGTAAATAATCAAGCAGCCTAAATGCTAGCATTTGATCTTGGTTGACGTCAAATTGGTTGTGGAAGAAAAAACGTTTGTAAACAAAATAGTAATAAGGGGTTTTGTTCATCCCGGAAATCTGGCTATAATATATACCTTTTGAGGCGCCAAATCGCACCCACCCCCTACACACGTTTACGATTTGGAATAGAACATCTCACCTCGTCAATGAAAAAACGGTTAAAGTGCAGGCGAGCTGGTGTAAGTTATACATGATGATTGAAAACCTGAGACTGTGGTTTGAAAACGGAAACTCGTGAAGTAGGAAGAAAAAGGGGACAGACAACGTCTCAAACTCAGCTAAAAACTTTATTGCCTCTACGCCTTATATACACCTCCCCCGGACGTCGAACGTCGCCACCACCAAACGGTTGATCACTGAACTACAAAAATACACAAGAACAAAAACACCGGAATAACAATTTGCCGGACCGCAAACAATACATCAAAAAAACGTTATACAAACAGAAACACAAGGTCGTCACCACCGCACCCGGAAGGACTTCGACGCGGACAATGTCACCAGCACTTGGACACACACAAAGACCGTCTCTAAATTACCCCCTTTCCCCTAAACTGAACCATGAATCACACACAGTCGCCAACAATGCCCCCATTACGATCCCGAACCCAACAAAGCAAACAACTCTGCGAAGCAGCCCCTCCCCTCTTACGTTCACCCCACACTAGGTCTTTAGAGTCGAAGAAACTTTTTTGACTCACTTCCAATTTGCAGTGACGCTTGGCTAATGCAATTTCCCGATGTTTTTATGCGAACAGTTTCTCGCACAACCCGTCTCATCTCCTCACGCTCTTTGTGTACGATTTCTGTCTCTGACCAGTTCGCTGTACATGCATTACACTCCTGGAGATGCCTCGCTAGTTCAGAGTTTGAAGCGTTAATCCTTACATTCCGTTTATGTTCTGTCAACCTATCGTTAATGCACCTTGCAGTCTGACCAACATATTTAAATCCGCATTCCAAAGGAATTTCATACACTACTCCACTGACACATGGAACAGATCTGTCGCGATGCATTTTTTTACATTCTTTTTGTCCTGCCTCAAAAGGAGTCAGTTTAGCTAATTTGAAATCACATGTGAACACCGTGTTAACCCCAAATCTCTCTGCACATGCCTTCAAGTTATGCGAAATGGCGTGAAAATATGGAATGGCGGCCCGGCGGTTCTTGACACTCCGCTTATCTTGCTTATCTTTGATCTGTAGAGCAAGCTGCCGTTTCATGAAGGACTCTTGATAGCCGGCCCTCTCTAGTCTTCCCCATTGTCTTTTTAAAGACTGCTCCATGTAATGAATGCATGATCTTTGTAGAGCGTTCTGGGTCAGAGACTTCACTACCCCTGCCTTTACAATTTTAGAATGACAACTCTGCTTCGATAAGACGGGTTTCGGCGCCTGCTTCCCATATTCCCAACACAGCCCACTGCCCACATGAATGCGTAAATCCAAAAATTGAATGACATTCTCTTCCGGCTTTTCCACAGTGAAACGCAGCTCCGGGGCCGCTGAACTTATTACATTTTGTAGAGAATCCGAAAGGTTATCTTGAAAAGTGCACACAATTATATCGTCTACATATCTTCGAACAAAACCTACATCTGGGGGCAACTCTCTCATCTTCTCAACCACAACTCTGTCTAGGGTGTTGAGATAAAACTCGGCCAAAAGCGGCGCGACCGACGAGCCTATACAGACACCCTCCTGCTGTACGTACATCCGTTCATCATACTCAATAATCGTTGACTGCAGGTATTGGTCCAGAACTATGAGAAAACCATCTACCGACACTCCCGACTCTGACTGAAATTTCACTAGATTTAGCTCTAACAGTTCCTTCACCGCCGACATTAGTCTTTTCTTTTCAAGAGAATAATATAGATCCTTTATGTCCATTGAGAAAACTGAACACTTTCTACCGTGATTGCTATTCATGACATCGATAAGCTCTCCTGAATTTCTTAAGGATAGAGAATGATCCAAGGAGATTAGCCCTAACCCACGTTGGAGAAAAGAAGAGACGATCTTCTGCCAAGTGCCAATTTCATTTATAACAACTCGGAGAGGCATGTCAACCTTGTGGTCTTTTAAAAAGAATTTCAAACATAGAGTCGTCTTGGATTGGGCCATGATGCTCTTCACTACATTTTCCTTTTCCTCATCTTTTAGTACGTTACAAATGTCTCTCCTCAACTTTCCTAAGTTTCCTTTCCATTCCCTGAACAACGACCCCAAAGCATCGTCTGTCTTTCTCCGGAATACCTGCTCCGGGATGACAGCAAACCGTCCGGACTTATCCGTTTGTAGGAGTTTCAAAGACTTTGATTCCAGCTCCTTCTTCACCATGTTTACATCTTGGAAATTCCTCCACTCGGACGGGTATGCGTCCCCCATAACCTTTCCTAATCTCCCTACAGTTTGATCGACGAATGAAACTCTTTCATCGTGATTCAGACTTATTGATGTCATGAATAGCAATCACGGTAGAAAGTGTTCAGTTTTCTCAATGGACATAAAGGATCTATATTATTCTCTTGAAAAGAAAAGACTAATGTCGGCGGTGAAGGAACTGTTAGAGCTAAATCTAGTGAAATTTCAGTCAGAGTCGGGAGTGTCGGTAGATGGTTTTCTCATAGTTCTGGACCAATACCTGCAGTCAACGATTATTGAGTATGATGAACGGATGTACGTACAGCAGGAGGGTGTCTGTATAGGCTCGTCGGTCGCGCCGCTTTTGGCCGAGTTTTATCTCAACACCCTAGACAGAGTTGTGGTTGAGAAGATGAGAGAGTTGCCCCCAGATGTAGGTTTTGTTCGAAGATATGTAGACGATATAATTGTGTGCACTTTTCAAGATAACCTTTCGGATTCTCTACAAAATGTAATAAGTTCAGCGGCCCCGGAGCTGCGTTTCACTGTGGAAAAGCCGGAAGAGAATGTCATTCAATTTTTGGATTTACGCATTCATGTGGGCAGTGGGCTGTGTTGGGAATATGGGAAGCAGGCGCCGAAACCCGTCTTATCGAAGCAGAGTTGTCATTCTAAAATTGTAAAGGCAGGGGTAGTGAAGTCTCTGACCCAGAACGCTCTACAAAGATCATGCATTCATTACATGGAGCAGTCTTTAAAAAGACAATGGGGAAGACTAGAGAGGGCCGGCTATCAAGAGTCCTTCATGAAACGGCAGCTTGCTCTACAGATCAAAGATAAGCAAGATAAGCGGAGTGTCAAGAACCGCCGGGCCGCCATTCCATATTTTCACGCCATTTCGCATAACTTGAAGGCATGTGCAGAGAGATTTGGGGTTAACACGGTGTTCACATGTGATTTCAAATTAGCTAAACTGACTCCTTTTGAGGCAGGACAAAAAGAATGTAAAAAAATGCATCGCGACAGATCTGTTCCATGTGTCAGTGGAGTAGTGTATGAAATTCCTTTGGAATGCGGATTTAAATATGTTGGTCAGACTGCAAGGTGCATTAACGATAGGTTGACAGAACATAAACGGAATGTAAGGATTAACGCTTCAAACTCTGAACTAGCGAGGCATCTCCAGGAGTGTAATGCATGTACAGCGAACTGGTCAGAGACAGAAATCGTACACAAAGAGCGTGAGGAGATGAGACGGGTTGTGCGAGAAACTGTTCGCATAAAAACATCGGGAAATTGCATTAGCCAAGCGTCACTGCAAATTGGAAGTGAGTCAAAAAAGTTTCTTCGACTCTAAAGACCTAGTGTGGGGTGAACGTAAGAGGGGAGGGGCTGCTTCGCAGAGTTGATTTGCTTTGTTGGGTTCGGGATCGAAATGGGGGCATTGTTGGCGACTGTGTGTGATTCATGGTTCAGTTTAGGGGAAAGGGGGTAATTTAGAGACGGTCTTTGTGTGTGTCCAAGTGCTGGTGACATTGTCCGCGTCGAAGTCCTTCCGGGTGCGGTGGTGACGACCTTGTGTTTCTGTTTGTATAACGTTTTTTATATGTATTGTTTGCGGTCCGGTGAATTGTTATTCCGGTGTTTTTTGTTTGTAGTTCAGTGATCAACCGTTTGGTGGTGGCGACGTTCGACGTCCGGGGGAGGTGTATATAAGGCGTAGAGGCAATAAAGTTTTTAGCTGAGTTTGAGACGTTGTCTGTCCCCTTTTTCTTCCTACTTCACGAGTTTCCGTTTTCAAACCACAGTCTCAGGTTTTCAATCATTATGTATATCTCACCTGTATCAAGAATTTATAGTACAGTGCTAACACAATATGGTAGCATAATCTCTGCCCCAAATGCTTTCGTACTTTTTTGCTCGGTGAAAATATTCGTTTGCTTCCTACCTAAAAATACAATAAGGTAAGTTTCTAACGTAAAGAAGCGAATTTTTTTCCAAGTGAGATTTTATGTTTTTTTAGGTTAGGCAAGAAAACACTAAGTAGTGCCACGATCCCGTTTCCAATTTTCTCGTTGCCAGATTTGTTATGTGCACATATTTACAGCATAAGCTATTTACACTTGACAGTGCAGTCGGGATAGTACAAGTGTGCTTCAAAAATAATTTACAAACTTTTCCTTCGGGGAAAAAATAAACTATGCATCGTCGAACGTTTATTATCTGTTCAAATGAAACACTAGCGGCCCAAACCAGATGCTAGAAGTTTCAGAACTATTGGTTATTTGATTCAAAAGTTGCGTGATTCTCTTCAAATTTTCAATGAGAAAATGGCGGCACCACGGAGCTCTCGAGTGCATGAAGCGGGAGAGCACCAGTGGCCGTAACCGAGCGAAAACGGGACATACTTCCCCCTTAAAATTTTCAGAAAATCGCTTGCCACTTTTGAACGAGATAACGGTTGGTTCTCAAACTTCGGCGTCTGGTTCGAACTTTTAGCGCTACGTTTGGGCAGAAAATAAGCGTTTGACAATGCGTACTTTATGTTTGCAATGAGAAACAAATTTCAACCTTTTGAAATTTGTTTTGAGAGACGGGAGGGGCGGGGTAGTGCTGTACATTTTGGCCACTACAGCCCTCGCGCAGCACGAGCAGCCACTCGAACTATTCGTCAATAATCAACACCACCCCTATCTGCCGAATTTTAAACGTCACGCTTAAAGTCAGTCAACGTGGGGTACGAACTCAACACCAGTATTTTGCTTCAGCGTTCACCTAAGACTCGTCTGCAATCAGTGAACACACACATAGGGGTCTCAGCCAAATATTTTGCCTCCGACGACTGGTCGTTGTTCCCCTTTTTTCCTTCCTCACACAAAATAAAGCCGTAATCGTATGGCATAAGCCGTTCAATTAATAAACCAAAAAATAAAATTATGATTAAATAGGAGGCATAAATAACACCCTTAGCGTGTGTCCGCTGGGGAAATCATCTGCACGGAACACAGGGCGAAACATATGCACAACAGAACGTCTGACAACTTTTTGCAACAGGACGGAATATGGCCGAGTCTGACCGGGCGTCGGCGGCACACGCGATAACGTGGCCGTAATTGTCGACGCCAAGGCGCCCGAGGGAGAAAAGGGTGCAACTTACAGGTGATGCCTTCGTGTAGCTTCGAGGAAAAAGGTCAATCGCTTCGCCTGTCGGCAGCGAGGAGGCGGTGCTGCACAACGTTTCCGGATTTTCTTCTCCCGTTTGGCTCATATCCCGAGATACGCCGACGACTGTTAGTATAATGGACCATTTAAGATACGGCTCCACGCACTGAGCGCTAAGGTAGCGCGGTCGTTCCCCTATAGGCACCCCGCAGATCTAACTCGGTGCAGATACCGCAGAGCCTCTCGCGGCGGCGTCGCGCCGCACTCATCGGGACACGACCTCGGCAGTCGCAGCTCGACTGCATTGGTACACCGGTGAGGTGTTGCAATATCGACATGCCTCCCTGGGCTACAGCAAGGGATACATGAGCGGTGAAACTGGGTGCCGCGCGGCGCTCCATGTGACGCACCGGCTCGCGATACGCGCCGATTGTTGTGTACCCAAAACACATGAGCGCAAAAGCCCGTCGCGCGACGCACATAGTTCCTGGTCCACCATTGGCACCGAACGTGAAGCGACTGGCAGTAGTACTTTGCTTTAAAATGCACTACTGATGCCCCAAATGTAAAGTATTTAGATTAAAAATAAAACAAACAAAAAAAAACCCGGCGCCAAACTTTTTGTGCTACCATTATAATACTATCAAAGTAATAATCTCGAAAGAAAAAAAAACATTACCGCAGAACGTATGTTCGCAACACTAGCAACGCCGTGTTTGCTCTTCTACCCAATCAAGTTGAAATTAATATATATAGATATATATATATCGAAATCGTTCTAATCAATAAATTCGTGTAGACTGTATAAACATTCATTTAGAAACTCAGATGCAACGTGTCGAACTTCGCTGAGACAACTGGAGGTGCACGGAAGGTCAGTCCTGAAGAAAATATACCGCGGAACGTATACAGACCCCAGAACGCCGCGTTTGGAGGTCCGATGATGACCAGATTGAACAAAAAAGGCTAGTGGAAATCGCTTGTATGAGACGCGACCAGCTTTTATGAAAACTTGGCGCTCTCGTTCGAAAAAAAACACGGAGGTGTTTTATTGACTTTATGCCAAGGAAGTGTCACCGAATGCAGTAATTGTCGGGTGTTATTACCGTGGAAATGAAAGAAGCAGTGACAAAGCGTTGTTTTCCGAGCTTCGTAAAAACATCATGCATGAGAGTAAATGCCTACCACCGCAGTCCAAAATACTAAACGAGCAGAGAAATTCCGAAACACAAAACAAGTTTCTTCGTCTCCCGGCGGCATCGAATGGCTCGCTCGTCAAACGCGACGACGCCAAAGGTCTCCCCGGTACAAAGTGCACCGTCTCGGTATCCTTTCTACAGTCCTCGTGTTAACTCCTTCATCGGCTGCGGCAGTTACATTCCGGCAAACAGAATCTCCACGTTGAACTCAAAGCACCAACACCAAACCAATCTCGCTCGTAGTCATACCACCGCTTTTACGAGCACCGTCGTTGTTGTTCGTGAAGACCCGCCTCTTGCTAGCTCAAATGGTGATTTCACAACACCTTCCGTGTCACCCTGGGGTGTCCGAATAACTTCGGAGACGGCTAGAACGTCCTCACGAGAGTGTTTGAGACGCACACATCACCGAACCCAAACCAACCCGATGAAAACAGGCGGCCGCTGGGCTCGTTTTTTGCGCGCGGCGTTGTTAGCTGTGACAATGGTAGCGGCTCTTAGCGGACGCAGGGTGCCTATTGTTTCGTTTTCTACCCCTTTCTTCACCTAATAAACAAGATTTCAGGATTTACAGCTGTGTGTTCTTTTCTTCACACCGAATCCACTCAATCCGCGTCTCAGAAATGTGGTCACCCTGCGCACTTAAGATACACAAACAGGTTATGAGCCCAGGACGACGCATCGACAAATATTTCGTAAGAAGAGAAGACGGATCGCCTTAAATGAGTGATGAGGAGGTGCGACCGCGTTGAAGAAGAAACTGTCAAGAACAACCGTCTTCGCTAGGTCGTGCCGATGTATGAAGAAGATTAGACAGGCTTTGAGTGTAGTGAAACTGTCGGGACGAAGTGACTGACAAACGGTGTGTGCCCGTCAAGAAAGTGTAAAGTGGTGCCTTTTTCGTCAGACGGTAGGAGTATCACCGGACACCGGTTTCAAATTCAAATTCTTTATTGATCCCTGAAACAGAGAAAGGAGGCAGAGAAAAAAGCAACTGACACGCTGCTTGACTGGCCTCTGCCCCCCATAGCAGCCCAGGGAAGAACAAACATAAACGTAAAGACACTATTATTTGTCATATTCATTATAGCATGGGAAAGACAACATCATCTATATTGCTAAAAAGAAGAATGTACACAAAGAGGGAGAGAAAAAAAAAGAAACGAAAAAGGATGTAAAAAAATAACAACACCCGCAAAACACATACAATCGTTATACTAAACTTTCTTTTTTTTTTTTACATGGGAGTAATTATTAGACGAAAAGTGAACATATTTGTTTGGCGGACATACTGAAGATATCAACATCGAGTTCATAAAAACGATTCAGAAGATGGGGGAGGGTACATTTTAACATCTGATTCCCATAGTTTGTTCTTGAATGTGGCACTATCCATATCTCAGCATTACGAGTTGGATAATTCGCTTGTCTAAGTTCAAGTTGGGAAATTGATAGATACATATTTTCGTTCTGTCTAAAAGACCTTTTGTAGGAAAGTGCAAGTTTATAACTATAGTGATTCGGAATTTGTACTATATTAAATTTATGAAACAATGGCTTGGTATGACTATCGTATGCTGCATGACATAAACCTCGAATTGCTTTTTTTTGAAGATTATGTATTAGTTTAAGATTTGTAGCAGTCGTGTTACCCCATACTAAGAAGCAATAGTTGTAGTATGTGTAAAAAAGGGACTTGTATATAAGTAGCATAACAGAGATGGGAATCATATTACGGTATCTATATATAACCCCAACAACTTTAGATAGCTTATTACTTATCTGTTGCACAGTTTCGTCCCAACACAGGTATTCATTAAATATTATTCCTAGTACTTTTACATTTACTACTATATCTATTTCATTTCCACCAAGTGAAGGGATAGTCATATAGGTACATTTTGTATTACGTGATCTGAACAGAACGGCTTTAGTTTTATTTACATTTATTTTTAAAGAATTTAATATCGTCCAAGCATTTAGTTTATCAAGATATTGGTTTGCCTTATGTATAATTTGGTCAGCGTCGTTCCCTGAGAAAAAGAGAGAGGTGTCATCTGCATATATGATGTAACTAACAGTATCATCAATATTTACTATATCATTGATATACAAATCAAAAAGAAGTGGCCCCAGTATACTGCCTTGAGGCACGCCTGCTGTTAATTTCCTAAGATCTGATCTATTTTTATTGATTTCTACACACTGATAGCGGTTTTCAAAGTAACTTTTAATCATCTCAAGAGCGACACCGCGAACACCTAGCATGTATAACTTTTGAAATAACGTTACGTGATTGAGGCGATCGAATGCTTTCGAAAAATCTATAAACACTCCGAGTGTAACCAGTTTATTTTCAATATTATTTAAAATTAATTATTTTTGCTTTAACAGCGCGAGTTCAGTAGAGCGACCTTTTCTGAACCCATACTGACAGGGTGTCAGGATTGAAAATTTGTCACAAAAACAGTATAATCGTTTATGTAAAATTTTTTCTAGACCTTTCGAAAATATTGGTAATACGGAAATAGGCCTATAATTTCCTAAGTTATTTTTATCCCCAGCTTTATGTAGAACTGAAACTTTTGCCACCTGCATTTTCTTAGGAAAAACCCCGTTTGCAACGCTAAATTAAAAATATGTGTCAAACACGGAACAATAGACCGTAGTACATGCTTAATAGGTTTAATTTGAAGGTGATAAAAATCACTGCTCCTGCTATTTTTTAAGTCTTGAAAAACTGAAAATACTTCATCTTCATCAGTTGGATGAAGAAACAAACTGTCATGTACGCTGATCATGTATTTGGAAGCATGCTCACTATGTGTACTATGAAGAAGTTCAACAAAGTATTCATTAAATTTTTCTGCTAAAGCCACACCACTTATGTTAATACCATCAATTTTAAGTGTTGTTATCTGATCTACATGCAATCCATTTTTCATTAAACTATTCAACTTCTTCCAGACCACATCTGACCGCATATCCCCATTAAACAAATTGTTGAAGTATGCGTGTTTAGCTCGTCTTAGGGCTTTAGTTACCGCGTTCCGTTGTTTTCGGAAGGCAGACAAAATGGCAACATCTTTGCTAAGTACAAATTTATGATAAAGAACATTTTTCTTTTTAATCATGTTTAATACTTCAGACGTGACCCAAGGTTTGCGAGATTTGTGGTGAACTTTATGCAATTGATATGGAAAGCAACGATCATATAATATACTAAATTTTTCTAAAAAAAACGTTAAAGGCTTCATCAGCTGACACATTAGACAGAACCACTCCCCAATCCTCAGAGTTCACTTGTTGTTCAAATTTCTCAAGGTTTTTTGCGCTTACGTTTCTAAAATAGACATCTTGTGAACTAGTTTCCTTCCTCTTAAAGCCTATGTCAGCAAGCATATAAATTGGCAGATGGTCACTAATGGTTTCTCCCACTACTCCCGAGATTACATCGGACTCGCGCACATTTGTTAAGAACAGATCGAGCAATGCCTCGTGATGAGGTGTAATACGTGTAGGCTGTACAATAACATTAAGCAAACCATACGACTGAAATAAAGAAAGGAACTCTAGTTGACGTGGAGAAGACGTAGGCATATCTATGTTGAAATCACCACCACAAAAAACCATAAACTCATTTTCACAAATAAACCTAGAAAACACATCAATAAATTCAAGAAAAGCAGTAATATTTCCACTTGGCGGTCGATAAACAACGCAAAATACAGAATGTATGGTGTTTTAACGTCAGCATCTCGTAGTCATTTGTGATAATCGTAAAATCATCAATCACGATACACTCAAAACTTTTTTTACATACGTGCATACACCGCCACCTTGTTTATCATTACGACATAAATTGAAATGTTCATAATTTTCTAACGCGTCAACTTCATCCCCTGTTCTATACCATGTTTCGGTTAACATAATTACATCGTACATAAAATGAAAACTCCCCAAAAGATGCCTATACTTCGTTTCACCTTCCGTCCAGACGCAGTCGATGCTACGAGATTATATGACGAATCAGACAGCGTCAAAAGGGCACCATCATGGTGCTCCTGATATTTCTGTCCGTGTTCTATCATCGCTGAACCAATCATAAACAAAGAAGGCACAGTGACTTGCACTTTTGACGCTGCTTGATTGGTCCCGTTTTTTCGTAGCATCCGCTGCGTCTGGACGGAAGGTGAAACGAAGTATAGTTCCTCGATTTTATTTCTTACCGATTGCACATTAAGGTGAAACAGACTAAACGGTACATTATGTTGGTGTTTAAAAATAAGCCCAACTTCACATGGCGACAAATATGGCTTGTCATTCATGTTTAGAAACAAAAAACAAATTTTGAGTAACCAACTGAAAGAGCAACGAAATTATTCTAGTTTTGACATGTCAGCCTTCCTTACTATAAGATAGGACCGAGCCCCATCGTTCTCCCTTACGAAGACCTTTCCATTCCTATACCAGACAAACTGATACCCCTTCGCCCTTGCCCATTCCTTTGTTTCCCAGAGAAGCGATTTTTCTTGCTGTGTCAGGTTTTCCGAAATAAAAATCTTTCTTCGAGCACGTTTAAGGTTTGACCGTTTATCTAGCCACAGGTCTCGCCTTGCCTGGCTAGCAAAGCGAACAATGATTCCGGGTGTTTTATCTGCACGTGAAGCAAGTCTGTGCGTTACAACAGCTTGATCTGTGGTCAAGTCGCGAACATCAAGTTGCCCTGCCAGCTCATTTAGTTTGGCCATGAGGTCTTCATTTTCACTTCTGGGGATCCCGTGTATTTCTAAGTTTTGTTTGCGGTTCCTTCGTTCCAGGCCGTGAACTTTATGCTTTAGTTGATCAACTTCAGCTCCGGCCCCTGATTTCTCCAAGTTTGTGACCTTTCTCTTCAAGTCTTTTATTTCCTCGTGTTGCTCACCAAGACGTTTCAACACATCCTCGTATTTTCCGACATATGCTGGAGGGAGTGTTCCATACCATCCACCGTTGCCTTCAAGTTTAGGAGCGTGTCCAGCTTTGCATTCATAGCCACCAACATGTTTGCTACATTCCGATCGGTGTTTTGTGTTTGGTTTTGGCCAACCACAATTACAGCTGGAGGCACCGATGATTTAGCTGTCTGGACGTGCGAGGTCAGAGGGCCCTCGCGTGCAGACTGAGACTCTAGCGAAGAAGTAGACGAACGTCGAGCGTGCAATTTGCAAGTGTTGCATACCCAGTGATCGAGACTCTCCTGTGGCATTGACTTAAGAAACGTTTTTGTAACCCCAGAGCACTTCCCAGTGTGATAACAGTGCTCACACTCTGAGCATTTAATGGAAGAACTTTCAGATGCCACCGGTTTCTGGCATGAGATGCAGTCACTCATTTTGAAAAGATGCTAAAAGTGGAAACAACACAAAGCAACACGACAGCAGACCAGCGGAATGCAAGTAGTCAAACACGCAGCGAAGAGCCAGCGAAAACAGTGCTTACCTGCAAAATCAGAAGCAGCATGTCAGATTAAGTTGCCGGGTGCAAAAGAGTAGCGTGACGTTGCGGAGCACACAAAACGTAGCTCGACGCAGTTCTTGTAGTCACCGAAGAAACGTGCGGGAACGGCTTACTGTGCTGGAGTCATTGTATGACATGGAGTCATTGTAGACTCTATGTTGTTGTGTTCGGAAGACGTCTAGACACGCCAAGCGTTGGTACAGCGAAGTTGTCGAGAAAGAAGTGACTGACGAACGGTGCATAAGAAGTGTTGCGCTTTCCGTTAGAAGGACGGATCGTCTGTGCGACACCTACGATTGTCGGAACAAAGTGACTGACATCGGTTCGGTGTACGCCAGTGGCGAAAGTGTCGGGTAGAAGTGACTGCTACGCTAGTCGTCGTTGCTGTTTGCGGGTTTTATGGCGCAAAAGCTCTGACGGCCATACTGCGCCAAATTGCAAAGATAAAAGCACATTCGTAAAAGTACAATAAGACTAAACGAGCACTTGGCTGTAGTTTCTGTAAAACACCTGTAGATTTGAGAAAAGTTAAAACATATTCAAATGATATCAGAGGCTGCTCCCCAAATCCAAGACAGACTGAAATGAGATGTTGTACTTGAAAAACTCAGGGAAAAAGGTCTTGTATTGTTGTAGTAGGCCACGGCAAAGAAATGGGTGGTGCACGAAAGCACCCGATGTCAAAGGCCCCATGTAAATGCCCCACGGCAAACGCCCCGTCCTTTTTGCCCCGCTTTCAAAATTCCTAGTTTCAGAACCTATGACGCGAATCCTCGTGTCAGGTGGCCGGGTCCTCAACGTAAGAATGGAGCATTCCGCTTTTAACTAAGACACAGTAAGTGTGCACGCGAGCTTGTGTAACGTAAGCATGCTGTAGCCGGGACTCATGTAAGGAGTAACTGGATAAAACTTCCCGTTCTTCAGGCGTGCACTAAACATATTCACGTCTTGCGACGTTAGAAGTAAAAATAAGCAAAAAAATAGCAGTCACTGGCAAAACATTTGAGGTTACAGCTATTATCACTAAGCATTGAACCAAAGCTTTCGTTGACTCTGTAGCACGCGCGGATTCACAGTTCCAAAAAGTGGGTTTTCTCTAAACTGTTAAACCGCAACTCATGGCGCCATACTTATCACAGCACCAAACACAAGTTTTATTTTTCTTACGTTGTTTTAAAAAATATTTGTACTCATCTAAGTAGATATGGTCTATAATTCTGCGTCTGAGTATGGCTCTCTGACAGAGGAGTCCATCGCTGATGATGCAGCTTTATCTAATTAGCCGCTTGTACGTCATCCTATGTTTTGCGGCAGTTCAAGTCAACCTTGCTTTGTTGTTTATTTCATTTCAAATACCTTCAGTAGACCCTGAACATGGGACATGGAACACGGAACAATGCTGGTTTGAAGTTCGAAGAGGGTGGGACAGTGTAGCGAGGACGGGGCTTTTGGCACGTGGGGAATGCGGGACGGGGTAGTTGAACGCGGGTTTTCCAAACGCGGGACTAATGACACGGGGCATCTGCGACAGGAATTCTGCACGCGGGGCAATTGGCTACACCCAAAGAAGTATAACATGCCGAAACGAATAAAGTTTCGCCACAGTGCTCGCATAATGGCGGTTCCTCACCTACAAGCAGGTATTGATGAGTAATGAAGGCGTCGCCAATTCTCAAGCGGCACAGGAGGACTTCATGGAAACAATTTTTCATTATAGGAGGTTTTCCATGTACCAAGTTCTGGTTCGATGGGATAAAGCTTATTATTATCGGTTAACCACCATTCAGATTACGATAGCCGTGAAGGTGAAAATCTTACGGACATTTTAAAGGGGCACTCAAGTGGTTTTTGAGTTCGTGTTTTGATGATGACAGCTGAATTTAGATGCCCTAAGTATCCCTAAAAACCAAAATATATATTCATACGGTGATTATTTCTTTAATAAAAATGTAATTAAAAGCCGCGAAACCCCGCTTCCATCCGAAAACGAAACCACTCTCATTGGTCCTCGCACGCTTATCAAAAGGATCTCGGGCCAATGGCGTTGGACGACGTCGCGTCGCGCAGTGATCCCGAGGGAGCCGCACCGGCCGCACTGGCCGAACCTCTTTGTCATTCGAGCTTCGATCATGGCGGAGTTCTCTACGCTCGAGGACCTGACGCCGTTAGAGGTTGAAACTCTTCGGCGGACAGCCGACCTGGGGAGGATTTCCTATGACGCCAATCCGACGTGCGATCTGGACGATAGCAGCGCTTTGGAGTCATGTTCGGGTTCCGAGGACGACGAAACGCAGACCTTTTTGGGGCGTTCTTCGATTTGCGGTTGGGGGAAGTCGTAACCAGACCAACATTTGACGTCGCAGCGTGACCTCTGGTACGTGATGTCAAGCGATGTCGCCACGTTGACTTTCGCCTCGCGAGGACGGGGCGAAGGCTGGTTCAGACATGTGCAACGAGCGCGTACCTACGACTGCGTCCGTTGCAAACGGAGCGACCGGAACGACCGCTCTGCGCCGCGCGTACACACCTGCAACCACAACAACAAGCGCAGCGGGTCGTCAGCATGGCGACCGCCTCTATACGCCGCCGTCAGCTGTTTCAGCGGCCCCTCTAAAAGGGGACGCACTGCTACTCAATGCCGTAACAGAATATAGGCAGACAGTTTTCTATAGCCTAAAGCTTTATTATTATTTTTTCTTGATAGGCTTACAGGGCACAGTGGATGAAAAAAAGAAATTAAAAAGCTGCAGTACGTCGTCTTGGACGATCACGACTCTAATACACGACATTGCAATAGTACAAATATCGCCACACGCCTTTTCTACGATTATAAAAGACAATGTAATCTTAGCAGCGATATAGCAACGCAGAAATATGATTTCGTGATCAGATAGACGTTGCTAGCGTTCAGGATTGCTAACACTATTCACTTTTATCCGGTGATGAAAACGCGTGAAAATTCGCATCCTTTATACGGTACGCGCCACTAATACCTTGAACTTGAGCACACGCATGAAATGTGCCAAATAAGAAATCCGCGCGATGTTCGAGGACACAAATGCTTAGAAAGCACCACTGTAGTCGAAGTAAACAAACACGACGGCACGGGCGTTTCTGCTGTCTTGAGAGTGCTGCTACGACATCGCCGCACGAGTAGGTGGATCTTCCCTTCTAGTACGTGCTGAGTTATCATAACGACACGGGACGAAAGTTCACAGTTAAGGATAGCGCTTTTACGCGGAACGATGTGCTTTCACCACACCGTCCATGTCGACAATCACCACCGACGCCATGTTTGCGGTCCGGATAGAAGGGGCCGCCTGGCCGGCCCGCGACCGGCACGACCGGCCCAACCGGCCTGCAACGCGCGCAGATACGTGCGCATCCGCTTGCCCCGGGGAACGGGAAATTCGCACCCGCGGAGGAAGGCAAGGAGAAAACGTAGTCCCTTTTTGTGAAAAGATAATTGCAGTATCGCGTATTCTAAACTAGAAATATTTTACGTATTGTGAAGTTATCATGCACAACATATTTAAATGAACTGAAAATTGTTTCTTTAGCGAAACTTTACAAAGGCCGCCAAAATTTTCAAACATACGATAATTTCATTGGTACAGACATGTGCCAATGAAAGTAGCAAGTACAGAAAAGAGTCCGCACGTATTTTATTCCTCCGTGATTAATAGGTGGTTCTGCCTTCTAAAACTGAAGATACTCATTCACTGACACTTCCTTAACGCCATCGCACCAAAAAGTACCTTCTCCAAAACCGCTTGAGTGCCCCTTTAAGAGCTTGGTAAGGTACACGGACATTCTATGGTAAAAGGTCCTGTGAAGAGGTGGCTGGTCTATCTGCAGCTTCGTTGCCTGCGATGCCCACGTGGCTCGGGATCCAGCAAATATTAATGTCATTCCCACCAGCGAGTCCCTGTTGAGCTTTGGCCTGTACGAATTGAGTCAACTTATTCGTGTTAAATGTAACGGAACATACTGCACTAAGAACACTTCCAGAGCCTACAGAAATAATGACTTTCATCATTTTGCTCCTGAATATATAGTTAAGTGCTGCTAGAACACCTTCGGCAGTAAAAAGGCTGGCGACATTGTTAAGTCAAGTAACATGGGTAAACAAATTTGAACAAACAGCGGAGCCAACATACATGGAGGACTTAGCACCGTCTCTAAAAAACTGGCAGTAATGTCTGTATTTTTCTTGCAGAGCTAAGAATTCCTGTTGTAGTGGAGAGAGGCTATGTTTATTAAATTTTGTACAATACCAATCACAGGCTATAGGGTTGAAATTCCATGGGGCAGTACGACATGCACTTTCTAGAAAATGGCAGGTCAAGGGAGAGACGAAGGTTCTCAAAACTACGACTCAAGGGTCGAACAACAGTTGGTTTATGGTCGAAAGTCCAACAAAACTTGGACTCTCGAATACTACTGTGGGCTGGCTGGCCCTGGGTTCCGATATCACCTTGTAAGCACAAACCACACTTAGATACTGCCGCCTTTTTTAACGGACATTTCATCGGAGTCAACATACAGGCTTAAACAGGAGATGTCCTAAAAGCAGCAGTTGCAAGACGCAACCGAAGGTGATGCACAGGGTCAAGCATTTTCAAGGCAGACGGCCCAGCAAACGCAAAAACAACAGACCCATAATCAAGGCGCGATCGAAAAGGAGGGGTACAAACGAAGTAGACACCTCCGGTCAGAACTCCAAGGCTTGTATGAAAGGATTTTAAGATTGTTCATTCACTTCATACATTTCTGCTTGAGCCATTTAAGATGGGAGACAAAACTAAGCTTGCTGTCAAATATCACTCCCAGAAACTTATGCTCGGCTCTAACTTTGATGGCATTTCCATTTAACATGAAAGTGGGATCTAACCAGAGAAGGGAACACATATTGTTTTTTTCTGGAGAGAACTAAAAACCATTATCATTAGTCCATTTAGTCATTTTACTTATAACTAGTTGTAGCTGTCTTTCACAGCTAGACATGTTACAAGATTCCGCATAAATTTCAATATCAATTACATATAGGCAGTACGATACGGAAGAATGTTAGACCTGACAAAGAGAATTAATCTTTACGGCGAAGAGAGTGTCACTCAGAACTCCGCCCTGAACAACCCCTCTCCTGAACAAACAAATCAGAAAGTGTTGAGCCTATCCGTACACGGAAAGAGCGATCACATAAAAAGATTTTAATGCAGTTTTGCAATCTGCCACGTACTCCATACATAAAAGTGTCACGCAGGATGTCATGTCTCAAATTGGTATCGTAAGCCTTCACCCAGTCGAAAAAGACCGATACGCAATGCTGCCTATTCACGAATGCCTCCCGTACAACAGTATCCAGCCGAACTAAGCGGACGATCGGGGAGTGTCCAGGTCGACAGCCGCACTGAGTTACATCCAAATTATGACTTTGTTCAAGAAAGTAAACAAGACGCTTGTTAACTAACCTTTTATACGTTTTTCCCAGGCAACTCGACAGTGCTATCGGCCTGTAGCTTGACAGAAGGAAAGGGTCTTTTCCAGGCTTCAGTAGCGGAATCACAAACGCCTGTTTCCATTCGGTAGAGAAGTATGCATCCTTCCTAAGGCCATTGAAATAAAGGAGGAGAGCTGAGAGTGATTCCTCCGATAAATGCCGAATCATCTCGTAATGTATACGATCAGGACCTGGATAAGAATGCTTCCGGACCTTCAGCGCAATTTGGAGCTCCACTATTGTGACCGGTTGATTGTAGGGTGTGGAGGCTCCTCCTGTCAAACTGACTCTCGTTCTCTCTGCATGCGACTTAAACTTAAAAAACGCCGAAGAGTAGTGCGAGAATTTTGAAACGGCTGCAAAATGTGCCCCTAGCAGATTAGCCTGGTCGTGCAATGAGGACGCAGATGGGAAGAGAGGAACTATGAAACAGCGATATCTGCCTTCCGACTTTGCGAAGTCGGTCCCACACTTCCTTTGCTGGAACACAGTTACTAATAGAGGACAGATATCTTCTCCGAGAATTCCGCTTGGCCTGCTTCCCAGTTCAACGAGCTTCTGCTCTATTTCGCTGAAACTCTCTTAAGGTTACAAATGTCGAATATCTCCAAAATATGCCCCAAGCCTTATCGTGTTTCTTCTTGGTGGTGGTACAATCTTCATTCCACCATGGCTTACATTTTTTGGCAAATCTACAGGAACTCTGAGCGATGGAACGAAAAGCGTCATTAATTATGTTCTGTAATGTATGACGTGGCTTCATCATGAGAGAAGGACTGGAACATGGAAGGATTCAGGTCCAAATTTAGGCTAAAAAGACTACAATCTGCTTTTTCCAGTTTCCAACGAGGGGTATGTTCTATAAGGCTCAATACAGAAACCAAAATCTCCGGGACGGCTGCAAAGTGGTCGTTCCAAAATGATTATTTAAAACTTTAAGAAAACAACCAGGGGGATGAAAAAGAAAGATCGAGAGATGTAAATGAATGCCTTACTTAGGCCACTGTAGAAACTTGCCACACTTTGTCAAACGTAATTAAAGAAATGAAGTTCGACTTTTTTTTCCAAATGATTCTAACATTCTTTTTAAATTAAGCATAGTAAAATCTATTTTGAAAGTGTCGCAGAAGAGTTCTAGTGCAGTAGTGTGAAAACTGAAAGAATACCAAGCGCCCAAATATGCCATCTCCGGCAGGTGGAAGAAATGTCAGTTTTCGCCTAGGCGGCTTCAGTGATCAATAACTTCAAAACTAAAAAAGCCGCCTAGCTTGCCGTTTGTGCGGTCGTTCGTTTCAGGAATTTCTCCAAAAACATTTGGTTTTTTACAGCGCAGCTCTTAGGCCCACGTTTCCGGCTTGAGCGGCGACGGCGGCGCCGTCACCGTCGGCGTAACAGCGCGGTGCGACGCGCGCGTTCATTATGGGACGGTTTTCATAATGCACCGCGCGGGAGAGAGGCGGAGGGAGAGGGGAGGAGGAGGAGGAGGAGGAGGAGAGAGAGGAGGCGAGCAGCAGGGGAAGAGTAGATGAGGAGGTAGACGAAGAGGGTACAGATGAGGAGGAGGAGGCATGCCGTCCCCTCCATACCCTCCCCCTTTTCCTCCTCGAGAGCTGCGCTCTAATTCGACATTACAGGGAGTTGTAAACGTCTTTCATTTGTTCTTGTAAAAATTAAAAATTTGATTTTAAACCATTGCCTGAATTTATATAAATATGCCATCTACTATAATTGTGTTCTGAGAATAAAAAGCTATTACTATTAACCTCTGAATGTTTCTCGCTGGATACCAGGGCACTTGGGACAAACAAGTTATTATCGATGCGCCGAGATGCCTGTAAAAACATTTCGCACTTTTCCAACTGCTTTTTTTCCACGCACGGTAAGCATAATGGCTCGCTGAAGATCATATCTTTGTTTCATCTTTTTGAAATAAAAACTTGCATACACTCTGGGAAAGTACAGTGCTTCCTTAATTTAACGCCTACACGAGGTGGTTCGTTTTTTAGTCCTTTTTGATGTCGGCGTGCAAGTACCATGTGTCTGGAGGGAATGTTACGCTAAATTTTTGCAAGGTCAAAGTTAGATTTGAGGAGCACTGCATGCGAGAACCGGTTTTCACACGTCGCCATATATTTCTCATAATGAAGCTCCTAACAGTGCATTTACACGACGGAGATTTATTCCATAGAGAGGAGCGAACATGATCGCGCTTCGAGGTCACGTGCGCCACATTGCGGATATTTGTAAGAGGCTTGGTAATCCCCGTACTCCGTCGAGAACCGAGGATTGCCCCATTGTTCCCACCTGAAAAAAAGATGGCGTCGATGTTGTGTCCAAAACCCATGTGGCAAGCTTGACGTCGACGCATTCTTACACTACAGCGCCAAAATTGGTCGTCCGACATTGCTCCTCTGGCGTACTCGCAAGACAGATATTTTCTCCAGGTAGGGGAATATATGTCACTGTGGTTTGAGGTTACGGGTGTCACGTCACGGACGTTTGCTAATCCCCGTACTCTGCAGAGAGCCGAGACCGAACTGTTCCCTTCCTACAGGTTGTCCCATCACTCCGGGGAGAAAGGAAGATGGTGACAACCGATGAGCTCAATTAGCTTAAGATGTGCGTGAAAGGCATGGTGAATGCTTGAAGCCGCTCATTCTTAAACTTAGAAAGGTCATAGTTGACAGTCCGACGCTCCTCCAGTTTCTCTCGATGAAATGAAAATAATTTCCAACGTCAGATTGCGAACCTTTGCTCTGTTGGAGTAAGAAGACGACGACTTCAAACTTCCACCATGCTTTTTGCATATAACATAGAAATTGTCGTTCGGCGGCATGTTTTTTTGCCAGAACGGTTGACAATCCCCAGTTCTCGGCGGAGTGGCGTAATACCGGCATTGGCAAGTATTCATGACATAGACTCTGAGAAAAAAGGGTATTTCCTATTGAAAAAATTCCATACTCGGCATACTGTGCCAGTATCAAACCGGATCATTGGACGGGCAAACTGGGTAGTATTACTGGGAATACTGGGCCGGTATCAAACTGGACTATTGAACGGATATACTGGGAATACTGGTAGTTTTACTGGGGATACAGGACTAGTATCAAACTGGATTATCGAACATGGCTATACTGGATGCACTGGTAGCACTGGATTTACTGGGCATATGATACAATCAGCCTTACTGGAAACCGTAAAGGTAAAACATTTCACTAAAAGCGAATAAAAGAAAAAAACAAAACATTCACAGTTTGGTGCGGTCCAGATCAGAGAGGAAGTTTTTTATGGTGTTGTTCTATTTGCCGACACAAGAACAGCGTGGTCCGCTTTCAGGTTGGCAGCCTCGGGGTTCGAATCCTGGTGGACATACTAGCTCAAGGCATCTGCAAGAAAATTGGGTCAGTAGTTATTAGCTAGAAGTACATATATTGCTCCCTGCTTAGCATTACATGAAATTTAGGATTGTATTCTGTTAATCTTATAATTATATATATTAGAAGTGGGCATGGATTAAACCTTTTAACATGTCTGATCACCAATTATTTTTTATTAAATTAGTTAGTTGCCTTGATTTTTAGTGATAATAGTTTAAAAAAGCAAAAGAAAAGGCCCAAGTATTGGTCATGCTGACAAAGCAGAAGTCCACAAGTGTCTGCGCACTAAGATCGCATTGGGGCTACAGATTTCACATGTATTGTAAGCCAGTTTATTATTACAGTGAAACACACTTATAACGATACCACAGAAAATGATGTACCGCTTACAACGATCAGTTTCTAGAGTTTCTAGACTGGAAATTATCAGTTTCTAATCCACATACGATAATCGGTTATGACGATTGAAATTTTGGGTTTTTTCATTATCATCTAAGTGGGTTGCACTTTATAATGTAAGTAAAAGATATCTGGCAAAGAAAGGGGAGGAGGAGTGGCCTGGACGACGACACGAATAGATTGTGGGAAGGGAGAGAGAGAGAGAGACTCTGCACCCCAGTCCAAGGTTTAACGGTCCAGCATTGCAAGGAAACGTTGCAAGCAACTATTGCAGATTTTTCGCAAGACCTAGTCCTATAACACATTCTGTGTAAATACGCATTTTGCCTTTGCTTATAGTGTTTTCGGATAAATTCTATAAAATCCGAAAAACACTCGCCAGTAACGACTTTGCGGACTCTAATTGATCTGAAAAACCCTGAATATTGGGACTGCCAGTTGCACGAAGCCGGCTGGTTTTTATATTTTCCTGGAATCCTTGGGCAAGTTGTGTTTTTCTCTTCTATTCCGATTCCATCTTTTGTTTGTAAACGTCACAAAAAGGCATCTTTCGCCTCTTATTAGAAAAACGAGGTAGCCTCGCCATCATACAAGTTCTTGATGTTGGCAGCAGATTAAAAACAGAACAAAGTTTTGTTCAAGCATTAGAGAATGCACATTTGAAAGAGAACACACCATTTGAAAGAGAACGACAACACTGACGGCGAAAGCAGAACGCGCCGCACTTCTCGTAAGAGAGAGCAGTTCAAGTGCCATCAGACTGCACTTGAACGCTCCGCAAAGCGTCGAGCAGTACCTATGATGATCACTGCAAGGCATTTCCTCAGCAGACGCACTAAGTACCCCAGCCCCAGCAGCGGCACGAAAGCAAAGATGCCATCAATGTTGCCATCGTGCTAGAGCCGATGGATTTAGTTTTGCCGCAAGTTCTGAAACGAAACTATGAAACCAGATACCTACAAACTGTACACCCTCCCCCCCCCCAAAAAAAAAAGAGAGACTGCAGGACAAAACGTGGTGATGCACTGACCATTTCACTCTGCCACAACGCCTTCTATTCAAGAAAACCGAGTGGCGATTGGCAACTATGTTTATCTAACTCCTGTTGTTGCCGGACTAAACACTTTTGATGTTGGTTATTACAGAAAAAGAGTTCGCCTATTTCGATTCCCTTCGCCCGTGGGCAAAGCACGAGTGGCAGGGATCGGTGACACAGCGTCACGCGACACACAATCCGTCGATCAAAATTGCAGTTCAGCCTTAAGTAGCAGTTCATTCTTTAAAAGGATCAGTTACGAGGACAATGTAAAAGAGAAAAAAATGTAAACCAGTCACTTACATTCCTTTGCCTGACTTCATAGAGAGTGGCAGTGCACCTGGACTGCTGCATTCGGCTGGTGTGCTGTCCATGAAATATAAAAGTGTGTGCATTGGTGAGATGGAATTGACAACTTTATTTCGGGCAGAATTTACAGAAACTCACTAGGTATTCACAAGTACTTGACATAAAGCAAAATTATAGCCTGTTCAAGGCGAAGTCCATTCAACTTAAAATTTTGGGATTACGACCAACTCCACGTTGGAAAGGACTATATACTTTATGCGGGGACAACATTCTGCAGCTATGACAGTTAGAGGGGCACTAAAGGAGGTTTCTGAGATTGCTTTTGGTGATAACTCATTTTAGAGCTCTAGGCATCCGAAACATTCCAAAAGTATAATCATGCGCAACCTGGCCAAACGACGCACGGTGCTCGACAGCTGATCGCAAGTGCTGGCTTCCCGCGTGTGTTGGTGACGTGCATGCTGTTCCTCGGTCGCTTTTGGGTAAAGTGGCACTAAAGACTGTTCTGAAGATGCTTGTTTTTGTTTTTATATAAGGGAGTAAATGCTAGTTATATGTTAGAAGTTTCAGATGACAAAGCCACTTATTAAGCCCATCACAATAGAAATACACGCAATCTATGTTCTCTTTTTATGTACAGAGCGCGACACTGTTAGCGCGAACAAGCGATCGCCGTTTTTTTCAGTTTTTCTCTTTGAAACCAAGGGATGTCATCCAGGTTATTATTGCTACGGAAAGAGCTCATTTAGTTCTATATTGTAAGCGATAAAATTTCGTGCTCACTAATACTATTTAGAAGTAAAATGCGAAAATTCGCCGATGTCGTGTTCGCGCTAACAGTGTCGCGATGTGTACACTGCACAATACTGTTAGTGCGAACACAACATTAGCGCTTTTTAGTTTTACTTTAAAATGGAACTAGTTGGGGGCCATATTTTAACGTGTATGCTAGTGTCCCAAATTAGCATTTACCACGACACAAGAAGTTTGGATGACAGCCTTCCGACTCTAAAAGAAACACAGCAAAAACCCGCCATCGCTTGTTCGCGCTAACAATATCGTGCTCTCTACCTAACTGCTTTCTATGAGAAAACAAACACTGATATCAATTCAATTCATCAGTCTTTGATGGCTCGGTTTACCAAGATTTCCAGGGCCAGTTGGGCCGCTGGTGGAGCATGGTGTTGGTCCAGAGGAGGTGCTGCTGCAGGGGTGGGAGCGGGGCGATCCAGAAGGGGGACTAGCTGCAGGGGCAGGAACGGGCTCTTGATCCGGAGGGGGGCTGCTGCGGGGGCAGGGACGTTGTGTTGATTCAGAGGGAGGACAGTGCGGGGGCAGGAGAAGGTGCTGAGGCAGAGGGGTGCCACTGCGGGGGTGGGAGAAGCAAGGAATGCGAGCTGCCACTGACACAAGACCAAGGGACGGGGCTGATGCTAGAGCACAGGGAAAAGGTGGAGACCTATTGATTAATTTCTATCATTTAAACCAGGCTCCTGGCTGTGCAGAACCTACAATATCCTTAGAATGCCTGAAAACTTTCCAGCTGAAAGTTCTCTCCCCCCCTCCCAAAGTCTTCTCATTTTGCTGGGGCCTCCTCTCCACCATCCCCCTCATACGGCATTTCGTCATGGGCGCCACCGAATCAAGATCCTGGCTGCGTGCCTGGCTTGCACCCTTGTTTTTTTGTTTGTTCATTACTGTAGGATTCAACTGTAAGCACAGTGTCAATGCAGAGTAAAAAAATAGCAGCATACTTTTGTTGGCTAGTGCTGATGATTGGACCAGTTGGCAGCCAATTATTAAAAAGAAATGGTGAAGAATATGGAAACAGAGGATACAAACACAACACAGCGCTGTGTTCATCTCCTCCTTCTTTGTCCTGTGCATGATTTTCGCGATTCTTTGTTTTGTAATAATACATTTCTATTCAGTGATTTTTTGTTTGGTATCAGTCTGTCATAGGGGTTCATTGGAACGACCCACCTGCCATTGCATTCACTTTGGCGGCAGCTCCCCCTTTCTTATGGTGCCATCGTTGAGGAAGTGCAGGGTGGGCATCACTCTCACTCTTGTGGTGCAGTTCCCCAGGTTCCCATAGGCTGCAAGCTGCCAGCCAAACTGAGTCAGGCCTGCCAGCCCTGCGGGAAATGTCAATTCCACTCTTTTAGACGTAGACACCCACGTTTTGCGTGTACCTGAAAAAGCTATAACAGAGGGGAAACACAATAGTTGGCCCTTTTTGAAGGCATCTTTTTCTTTTGCTGAGAACATACATAAAAGTCACACGCTATTGTACATTCAGTGGTGCGGCTTAATTTATGATGAGCATTTTTTTATACAACTTCGAGCATTTAGAGAAAATGTACAGTATAATGGGTTAGACATAAATTGTTGCTATGAACTATTCTATACATTTACACATTGCCCGATATCATAAAAGCAATAGAGCTTTACAAATTTGTAACCAATTAAAAGTTCGCATTTATTTAATTTACTACTATTGCAGGCACGTAGCCAGGGGAGGGCCATGGGCCTGGCCCCCCCCCCCCCCCCGAAATCTTCTATTTTGCTGGGACCTCCTCTCTTCTCTCCCCCTCATACAGCATTTGTCGCCCCCCCCCCCCCCCCCCGAATCAAAATCCTGGCTACGTGCCTGTACTATTGGCTATTATTCTGTGACAGAAAGAATAACTGGGCGAGTCGGTACGTTGGTAGTCTTTCAACTCCATCGAATATTCAGGTTCTTTTCGCATTTTTTATGTTTTTGCCTTTTCTAGGTGCTCTGCTTTTTGTAGCGGCTTTCGCCGCCACTAAAAAACGTAACATCCAAACTCACTTTATTTACATCACACAATCGTAAACTTCGAAAGCGTGTCGCTTCGGCATACGCGAAGAGACCGCGCGTCTCTACGGCACAGGCATAAGCATTGGCAAGAAATCATGCTGCTCGCTCTTGTAACGTTTTTCTCGCTCCCGCTTTACGAAACGAATCGGTGGCGAGCGGCTGTTGGGACCACCCGTCAGAACTAGTATGGCCTGTGATTGCTTGAACTGCCGTCAGACTGCACGTGAACGCTCCGCGAAAGCGTCGTCGGACGAACGTCGTCGGACGGCGCCAAGAACAGGTCTCAGTTCCGCCGCACGCGAATCTGTCTCGCTCTGCGAAGCGAGCCATAGGTTTTGAAGAAGGTACGCTCTTTTCAAATAACGAAGATAACACCGGCCAGAAGCATTGTTAGAATCAAGCGTAGCTTAACAACCACAGGGTACACGACAAAGTTTGAAACAGCGGCGCACTTCGCAGAAACAAAAGAAAGTTACTCACCGGCGCTTGCAGCAGCGTCCGCAACTTACGGGCGTTGGTAAGACGCAGCGTCTCCCACCTCTCAGTCATCGCTTGACATTCTTGAACATGGTATTCATATGGCAAGATATCTAAAATATCTGCTAAAACGGCTAAAACGTACAAAAAGGAAGCGATTTTCGAAGCCTACGGAACCCCAACGGCTGCGGCCTGCCAAACGGAAGCTGATTGCGATAGCGATGGTCTTGCGCAATCTTCAAAAGATTCTTATTTTTTTTAACGAAACCAAGCAAAATAATATTATATTACTAATAATAATGTCACTATAATAATGTTGTAAAATATTAACAAAGATTTAGTCTATCTTATGTTGTATCTAAACTTTAGGTTTTCTTTTGAAGTGTAGAAACCGAAACCGAAATTATCTCAACCAACGTTTCGTTCGTCGTATTCGTTTCTGTGCGTGTGTGTGCGTGCATGCGCCCGCGTTCGTGTGCGCGTGTGAATGCGTCCGCGTGCTTGTGTGTGCGTGCGTCTGTGCTTGTGCGTGCATACGTGCGTTTGCGCGTGTGCATGCGTGCGTGCGCTCGTGTATGTGTGTGTCTGCGCGCGCGCAAGCATCTGTGTTTGTGCGTTCTATTGAACTACGCCAGCAAGAAGATTTATTATTATTATTATTATTATTGAATATATGCCAGCGCGAAGTCCAGTGGTCCTTCCTTAACGCTGCAGTAAACACTAGTTTATTGATTGATTGAGCTCTATTTTTGCCGGTTGAGATTTGAGACAGATGCCAATCGGCCACTTCCGCAAATAGGGCGAACATCTGTTGCTCTTCTAAATATCGCGCTTCGAACGTACCTCGAGAAGTCCGACGCCTTGTATTGTTTTCATTTCAGCAGTTTGATTACCAATATGATCCGTTCAATTACAGTACGTGTAGTTCAAATTCTGCTACAACAAAATAAAATATATATGTTTTTTTCTTGATATGGTATGACGAAGATTGGCGCCCGTATAGCCGGCGACATAAAACTTACGCAATTTTCAATAGAAAACTTTTGCACTTAAAGTGGAAAGCTCAAGATTACTGTTTTAGACAGAGGAGGGACTCGTACATGAGTCCAAGTCTTTAACAAAGTGGTAAATTTTGAAAAAAAGAATGGTCCCTTCCTTTCTGGTGTGTTTCTCCGCAACTCACCACATAAGTAAAACAAAGTCGCATATTAATTAAAAAAAAAAGACTGCGAAGAGTTTTAGTGGAACAAGTCTTTAGCAACTGGAACAAATTTAGGCGGTACAGCTGATCAGCCTGCTCTAAATGCACGTGTTCCATCTAAAAAAATCAATTATAGAAAAAAAAACAGCGTTCGACTTAAAACCGTTTGATCCGCTAACAATTTGCCAGGACTTAGTCTAAATTAGTGGAACGCCAGCCTTATGCGGAACTTAACTGGGACCGTAGTGGAACCAGATTAAGAGTGTATAGATGCCGCACGCTTTGAAGGTGCGTTGAAGACGCTACCGTGTTTACCGGGAGTGCGCTACTTCTCTAATCCTAAATAATATGAATACGCGCCTAAATTATACTAGGAGTGTCTATGGTTGCTTAGAGAGTACTTAGAGTCGGCCAGTAGTTATATGGTCTAAACATACTTGGCAAGTATACTTGGATCATGGAACGGATCCCACGTGCGTATACCACGACTCTACTTTTTGTAATATTCTATAACACTCCCTGCCTTATAGTATACCAGAAATATGTCGAGCGTAATTTTATTACGCTCGTTTTGTGTACTTCTTTTTCTTTTTCTTTCTTTTTTTCTTCTTTCTCTCCCATATTTAAAATTCTTCACCCGTTATCCCCCTTCAACTATCACCGGGCAGATAGAGTACTTTCCAAGAAAACCTTTGGGGGATCGGGAAAAAAAAGAACAAGATAAACACCGTCCCGCCTCCTCTCCCGGGCGTGGGAAGCGCCAATTTTCCTCTGGTGAACCTCGTCGGCGTCCCTCTTTGAACCAGACCCACTGGGGGACAGGTGTGAGACTTTAATAGACTTGGATATCTATCATACTGACACAGGACGCTGTCAAAAATAACATTTTAAGTCAAATTAAAGCTCAGATTATAATTTTCGTCTTTAAATAACATGTAACTTTTTATATGCATCATATTCAGCTCTTCCCGAGTTTGTCATATTAAATCAACGAAAGTTTGGATGAAACCAAAAGATACAAGCTGTCATATATACGTAGTCAATCCAAGTCTCATTGACGGTGGTTTCGATTATCGTTTCGACGGGTGGCGCCGAGTTCTTTGTCTGTTACTAAAGTTTCAGCTTCTGTGGAAAGCTCCCCGGTTGTCAAGCGTCTAGCATGCTGCATGAGTAGTTGCAACATATGGAATAACAGTTAGAAATACTTTATGATTTCGTCATGCTGCCGCTCAACACTATAGAGTTACTAGCAGGACAAAAGGTGCAGGTCATTTGCCTTGTGGCTTTGCCAACTTGTGGGTCTTTAAAAGTGTTAAGGCTCCGTGTGAGTCGACTATAAGGAGGGGCGAGCGGACGGCGTCGCCCCTTCGCCTATTGTTTGCTGCTACCTGGCGGCAATCAGCGCGGAATCGTCGGACAGCAATGCCGGCGAGATACACTGCGGCCAATGCGCCTTTGTCGTTATCGCGCAACCTAATGTGGTTAAAAAAGCTTTTAGTCTTCTTCAATGTCGCACAGTTGTCGAAAGACAAGCCCATGCCCTACGATTATGGTGCAAAGCGGATTTATATAGATGAGTGACGGCCTGCTCCGCAGCGCCCACGCGCGGGTGCCGCGAGCTGGATTTCAGGCGCGGTTAATCCGCCGAATTACGCGAACGTGTATAACGACCTCAGTTTTGTTTGTAGCATTTGAATAACCAGTGAAACAGAAAGGGTTTTTCTTGAGCACTAAATCACTTGGACAGCGCAATGGGATTGTTTCCTCCAAATGAGTAGCTAAATCAAAGTGCACGGTGACATCCGGGTCTTCCTACGGTGCAACTGCATAAAGTGTCAATTGCTGCGAACTTAACGTATACAGATAAATCACTTTGTTAAGGTTTAAAAAAAGGATTAACGTATTATTGTATGAAGTTGCTTCCATCGTACACGTACACTGCTCGACGGTCGGCGTAGATATAGTAATTTTGCATTGGCAGGTCATGCATTATTGACACTTAAGATATACTTAATGTCAGTTATACAAACACAAAAAATCCTAAACAGTGTCGTTCCAAAATCAATTAACTGTGTTCTACTTGCAATTTAGCATTCTATCATATGAATTAAAACCAGCAAAACAAATGCCAAAAGAAAAGACTCGACAATTGCATTTCAGAGCAAACAAAATGCTGTTATTTAAAAGTCATTGATGTCGGGTAGCTCAAAGGAAAGTAATTGTGAAATTGCATTACTTTATAAAAGAATTCTAAAGTGCAATGAATTACTTTTTGTCCAGTAGTTGTTCTAATTGTAATTACCTTATTTCGGAGAAAGGCATAATTTGTTTGTTTGTTTGTTTAGACCACAGGTCTGGGAAGCTGTAGCAAAAGGCGGCAAACGTTGTAACTATAATTAAATTACATTTACGAAGTAATTGACCAAAGTGTGCTGCTAGGCAACTTATACAACAACCTTTCTTCGGTATATATACACGATTTCGAACAGTTCCTGCCTGCTAGAGGAGCTAAATTACCAATATGAACAGTTCGACCACCAGTTTGAACAGTTAGCTACCAGTTTGAACAGTTCCACCACAATTCGAAGCTCTGCTACAAGTTTGAAAAACAGTTTGATTGTCAGTTTAACCAGTTCAGTCACCATTTTCAACAGTTCAAATACCAGTACGAACAGTTCTGCTACCACTTTTACCTGTCTAGCACTCAGTTTAGCCTGTTTGGCAAGTTCAGCTGTATGTTTCTCATGTTCGGCTGCCTGTTTGGCAAGTTTTGCTTCCTATTTGGCAAGTTCGGTTTCCTGTTTTGCAAGTTTTGCTTACTGTTTGGCAAGTTCGGCAGCCTGTTTGGCAGGTTAATGTTCGGATTTGTCGAGTTTGTTTTCCTATATCGCCAGTTTAATCAGTTCGGTTTCCAGTTTGCCCAGTTCAAATTCGGGTATGCCGGGTTCAGAATCATACTGTTTTTTTCAATAGAGTTATGGCCCTTCACAAAGAGAGAAACACACTTGTAATTTATGTTTCTTTAGAAAGGGAGAAACTTTCGTCATGAAAGCAGGGTAGCAAAGTTCCTCCGTCGCCTGCACCTCATTATTGCGCCCCGGATCGAGCAAATCAAGCTCAATAAGGCTTAACGAGGACGATACGTTAATTGTACTGGGCGAGATGAGCAGCAAATATAAGCGAAACACGAGCTTTCTGCGAACGGTGTTTACTTCCGCAACCAGCTTTCTCCGCAGGTAAAGACACGCGTTTTGAAAGCAGTTGCTCGGTCTTCTCGTCGTCAGCACTGCCATTCTAAACGGAGACAACCGATACCCAGTTACTTCGCGCACTTGCCATCTTAGCTTTTTATTCCTTAAAAATGAAGGCCGCAAGTAAAGCCGCTCTCTAGCCTGGCCGATCATGGCAGGGCAGCACTGATCATATCGATTACTTTTATTTTGAAACACTGATTGCAGGCACTAGCAAGAATGAAACAGAAGCACTAGGGATCTTCAAGAATTTCATTCTTGGCTGCTTATCATTAGTTGCAAACGACACAAGTCATGGTAGGTGTAAAACAACCGTGGAAGCTTAGGGTCGTCGCATTATTGAACTTCCACAGTCAACGTTGATCATCTGACATTACTCTTAGTTAAAATAATAAAAGAAAAAATAATAAAAATATTACGGTATAGCCCACCGTGCAACGCTTCTGGTAGCGCACTTCACAGATAATGGCCTTATAAGATCCGTTTTCTGAGAAACAAATTTGAGTCACAACAACTGGCTTTCTGTCACCTCGATGAGATGCCCTACCGCTAAAATGGGCAATAACATATTATCCCAGAGACAACCTTTTGGACATAGCGCTGTTGTATATAAAACTCAATAACATTTCTTAAAGAAACACAAACAAATTAGCTGTTCTTTGGTTATATAGCAGGAGTTTAGTCTGTCAGAACATGGCGACATTGTTACCCCCTATAGATGATAAATTTAGCCAGTGGAGTACGACTGCTATCCTGGGGTGTTTAACGTGCACCACGCAGTAGTGATACACAACCGCACGCCTGTATGATGCTCACCCAGATAGAAACGGGCGGTGGGTGGTGGTTGAACTCAGGATTCCTGGATTCTGCAGTACGAGCTTTCGGTCCACGTGCTACGAGCTGGTGTGCGCTAGCCCGCTCGGCCTCCGTTCCCCCTCAGTAACCTGTCTCGCGAGCACACGAATAAGAGCACACGAATAAAGTGAAGTGTATCAAGTGAGAGGAAGAGAAAGTGAAGATCAATCATGTCTATGCCTATGCACATCTGCTTAATAGCGTTTATACGTCCACAAAATCAGCGCCGCGCTAGGTATATTTTTTTAACAAGTTCTTCATTTTTTATAACAACTCAACGGATGGCACAGTCGGCCATAAAAACTCCAATAGAACCTGCTTTTACGTATTTTGCTGACTTGGAGAGAACTCAGCAACGTTTACTGAAATCAGATTCTTGTACTTTGTATACGCGATAATAATCTTTCTTTTTGCACTAACGTTATGTTTCAAACGGTAAAACATTTGTATTATAAAACATATTAAAATCACGTTTTTGTGTCGAAAGAATGTGTATATTTACCTGCAGTTTAACAATTTCTGTCAGAAACTACCTATCTCACCATGACCTAATATGTACTAACCAACATGGATTCAGAAAAGGTTTTTTATGTGAAGCGCAGCTTTTTGAATGTGTTACTAATTTGCACGAAAACATTCACTCTTCCATACCTACTCATTCCGTATTTCTTAAGTTTGCCAAAACCTTCGAATCCGTACCTCACCAACGCTTGTTGTACAAGCTGTATCAACTTAACATTCATCCTGTTATCACACAATGGATCGCCACTTTTCTTGAAAATCGCAAACAGGCTGCATATGTCGGAGAAAGTAAGTCTTCAAAATTATCAGTAAAGTCCGGTGTCCCTCAGGGCAGCGTATTGAGCCCGCTTTTATTTCTCATTTACATCAACAACCTTCCTCTTAGCTTAACATCATCCATAAGTCCTTTTGCAGATGACTGTTATCTACCGGCGCATCACGCAGCACTGCTACAGCAAGACCTCAACATGATTTCACTTTGGTGCAGCACATGACAACTGAAATTGAACACTAACAAAACAAGATTTATAAAATTTGCCAGTCATACTTCTTCCACGGAAAAGAATTATTCCATTACTACGAAGACATAAAAAAGTTCGAACATACAAGTACTTAGAAGTAATTTTTTCAGAGGACCTCAACTGGAACGATCACATCAATAACACCGTTTTAAGTGCATGTAAATCGCTCGGATACATCAAATGCCACCATTACCGCTCATCGCAGACAGTGAAATTAACCGCCTGCAAAGCATTTGTGCGATACAAACTCAAATACGCCAAAATCATCTGATGGCCTCATCAAGCCTACCTTCTTAACAAGCTCGAATCTGTTCAAAACAAGGCATCACGCTACATCATGCATGACAATTAACGAACCTCGAGTGTCACTATTATTAAAACCAATCTTGAGTTGAAACCTCTAACCGTTAGAACCAAACTAGCCCATCTTGCTTTCCTTCATGGCATCTACTACTCATCATCAGAATTTCGTAGCCTTTATCACCATGATCCATCTTACATTTCAAAGCGCCGCGATCATCCACTAAAATTTAGCCACTCTTCTCCAGAACTAACATATTTCGAAATTCCCCCTTTTACTTGCGATTGTCGACTGGAATGCCTTATTCGCTCACATCGTCCATAAAACTAATACCAATAAATTTCGCGGCATTTGTAATTATCATTTGTAAAGTGTGTTCAGTGAATTTTTTGTTGTTGTTTTGCTGTTGACCTTTTATTATTGTGCATTGAATGTTGTATTTATTTCCCCCTCATATAATGTATCCCAGTTGGGATACCTTTTAGGAAATAATAATATTTGATCTGATGTGAGAAACATCAAACGCTAAATTTGACAGGGCCACGACATGCAAACGAGCATATATGTCTAAGTTTACCCGTCAGGAGATAGGATACCTGGTGCTGAAAACTAGAAAGCGGTTCATTTGTACTACAAAATGTTTGCCTAATTTTGCTTCTTTTTTCATTTTCACGCGAGCCTTACAACGACCGTTCAGCATCAAACTTACTGACATTTGGCACAGATTTTGATACGTATAGGCATCACGCTATATAGCCATTAATAATGTTACAAGTTTCAGACGTAAAAACGGAGCAGCTCTTTAAAGTGATCGTGATTTTTTCTCTCATTAAGACTATATTGCAAGTAATAAAACTCTAAATAAAAAATGAAAATAAAATAAGGGCCACGATAAGAGCACTTTTTATCAAGACCTCATTAAAATTTGAGCCAATTCGGTCCACCAATACATCATGCCTATTTGTAATACCAAACCTTACAGGGTCAAAAACGTCACTTTTCACATGTTCCTTGCGAGCACACATTCTAATCAACTCATATATGTTTTATATCAAGATGTATACCATTTTCCACTCTATACATTCACATATTATAAATATATTTAGGAAGCAACCAGACATAAAAATTGCCACTCAAACACCTGCTTTTATCGTCAATTTTTCATGGCCGCCGCGAGCCTTAGCCTTAAATGTGTGGTATTATCGCAAGTCATGCATGTTTGTTGTTTCTCAATTACTATGCGGTTATTATTTTGTTTTTGATGTACAACTGGTGAACTGCAAAGGGCGGAGAGGACACGTCAGGCAGCAATGCCTTTTTCCTCTCCAGCCCTGCCGGCTTTGACATGCAAAACCAAATAAATACAAAATACGAGCATCCTCCCTGTTTCGTTTTTACTGCCTCTCTCTTATACGCGAGCTTAGTCATGTTCAGCCACCTGCCCTTTTGCAGCTACCTACGCATAGACGCACACGCACAACACACGTTCCCGCTCCGGCAGACAAGCCATATCGGTGCGACTTCTCCGGTAAGAAAATCATATTACATGAAATGGTGTGTACACTGAGGAATCTGCTGCTTTGTATTGTCAGTGTGAGTCACTCTCTTGCGGGTTTTTGGATGCTTAAGATTAAGTTCTCACATCATAACGTTATCATGATTAAGGTTTATAAAAAATGCATAATGAACGTTCAAAATTTTACATGGATATTTTATTTGTGTAAAAAACAATTTAGCCAGTGCGGTACGAGTTGGAACCTTTCTCCTTTAGCCTGCATCACGTTCTTTCTTACGTCACTATTGCAGAAGAAATCTAACTATAGGGAGGCACTCTTTTGTTATCATCAATCATCATCACAACAAACATTTTATCTGTGGAAAGCGACTCCGACGCTGGCACTGGCCTAGCATACGCCGCATCCTTTCCGCGCACGCTACATATTAGTTTTCAGCGATTTGGTGCGAACTCGCTGCGTACCGCTGTGCTCGAAGCATGCTTTGAGATTGGGTCTTGGCCTCCTCTATACTGACAAACCCTGGCAGATCGTCCCGTGACCCGGCCGCCGAAAGTGAAAAGGTAGAGTGGCTAGCAAGAGTCATGCAACGGGCGCCCCGCTGCGGCGAGGCGCCGAGACACACTTGTCCCGAGCGATGGAATGCCGGCTCGTGCTTCTCGCGTTCCTCGGGCTACCGCTTCTTTTCTCGTCGGGTTTGAAAACCATGTTTCGTGTACTCACCGCTGCGAACGCTGAATACCAGACTCCCCGAGAAATGCTCTGTGCTACCAGATCCTCGCGCTCAAAATCTGCGACAGGGCATTTTGTGTTTCCGTCATCGAACTGCCTGGCTTTGTGAGTATAGAGGAGGCTATTATTGGGTATATGCAGCGTGGAGAACTGCAGCAGGTATGCGACGATGCGGAGTCTGTCCGCCGTCGGCTCTGAAGCAACGATGCACTGGATGACACGATCGCAGTTGAGCACGACCATTTCTTCAAAGAGACACTGCTTGTTTCCGATGATGCCGTCCATGATTGTTGCAAGAGACAGGGTTACTGGAAAGTGAAATGCGTGTTCTGATTTCTCAGACGCAGCTACATGCTCTGAAAATGATTAAATTGTGAGCTTGCTGCATGCTATTGTTAACGTTTACTGGTTGTACTGCAGCCTATACATTTATGCTTCCCTACGTATGTGTGCTTTTTTTATGCCTTTAATATGTTTGTACATAAATGACTCGAAGACTTGACTGACAAAAGCGATAATTCATTATTATTTCTAACGTCTTCATGCTCTTAGTGAAGTCATTTAGCGCATGACAATTTTTATGCTGTCAGTGAACTTCATTTTGCACATGACAATCTTCATGCTGTTCGTGAAGATCATTTAGCTCATGGAAATAAGTGTGATTACTTTCGTATTTAATGAGCGTATTAGTTGCATGTTGTAACTTAAAGGGGCAGTGCAACGATTTTAATGTTGAAAGAATTTGCAGTTTTCATTTTTTATATTGTTCATCCAAGCCCAAGTGACCAAAAACGCGTCAACTTTCCCCGAAAAACTGCTATTCTGCTGCGTAATCGCAAAGCAAAAAACGAATTATTTGCCGATCTGCAGCCGCCTGTCGCGGTTACGGGAACTAAAATGACACCGTCTCTGGCGGCACGCGGAAGTCAACAAAACCTCGCCCCCTCCGCTGCTACACACGCCGTCAGCCCCGCGGTGAACAGTCCTTTGTGTCGATCGCTCGCCGCGACTTTCGACAAGGCTAATCCTTTCAAAGTTTACAATCGCCGAGGAAGGGGCTAGTCTCTGAAGAAAGACCCCAAGGGAAACTACGTGAACCTCCAGTGTACGTCACTCGAAAGTCGACGTGGAGAGTGGAGGGGCACTTTGACCTTCGATTTGTTTCATTTTTTTTAAATAAGAGCTAGCGCTCGCAAGAAAATACGGTTTTCTGCTTTTCGTTTCATAGCTGACGCCGATTAATTTCCGTGGTTAATTGGCCAAAGTGTAAAAATTGTTGCGCAGCCCCTTTAATGTGAATTAATTAAAAGTTCCAGGTGAACAGTGATTCTGCACTCATGAACTTGCTCATGTACCGTATGAACCATATGTGCATTGTCATACCTCAAATGCTCACCAACCTCTTGTTTAAAAGGCATTGAACTTCACATTTTTTTAGATGTACAGTACTTATAGCTTCATTTGACCGTTAGGAACATTTAGAGCGCAGTGTCTATCGGAAATCGGAACAAAACGCTGCAGCCGTACACCATTTCAACTGGACAATTCAATATTTGGCTTATGCGAACCGGGGTAACATGATTAGAGTTGGTCTGGACTGAAACCGGAAATTTTCAGTCCAGACATTCTCTAGATTACTTTAAACTTTAGTCGTTGGCATCCAGTTTGTGCAAATCGGAGATTGTCCGTCTGAAATTTCTCCAGTTCGCTCTTTAAAGGGCAACTCCACTCAAAAAGTCGACCCTATCGAAATTACAGATATCGCTTTAGGGGGTCAAAATGCGGTCATACCCAAAATATTACGTCAAACTGACTCCGCATTACCGATTAAAACAAATATTAAAAATGTTCTCCCGCATCGGTTAGCGGCCCGAAAGCGGGTGAGCAACGCTGGCACCGGGTGAGCTAGTGAAGCAACACTGGGCAATGACGTCGGTTTAGTCCTACGCTCTCGTACGGACGCCGCGGACGCTTCGTTTCCCGTGGCATTCTGCGATTCTGCTTTCAGCAAGAGGTGCTTACCACGTTATGCTCTTTTCTCCTATTTTTATTAGCGTCCCGGCAGTTCATTTACCTCCAGCATTGCTCCCGCGACAGCGCGGAAGAGAGGAAGCTGTGCTGCTAGCTCACGCGCGTGTCGTGGAGCCGGAGAGACTCGCCTTACTCGCGTTGGGCAATATCGAGCACGACTTGTAGTGCTGTGGGTTGCACCAACAATCCGGTGCGCAACCCGGAGCTGCGGTTCCATCAGTTCCCAAGAGACCGGAAGAGGCACAAGGTGTGGGTCGCTGCCGTTCGCCGGATAGACTTCAGAAGACCGTCGACTCCGAGCTCTAACGCGAAGCTCTGCTCCCAGCAGTTTACGTCAGACACCTACACACGGGATCTGCGGCTGCTAACTGTTGCGGGTTTCTCCACGAAACACGCGTCTTTGAAGAACGATGCGGTGCCGTCGCTGTTCGCGTACCGTCCGCCGGCTGCTCCAGCACGATCGGCCGGACGCAGTAGGTCGCGGCTGATCTAACTAGCGTGCACATAAAGGCACCTTAGCTTTAACAACCTAGACCACTTGTGGATACATCTGTCCATCTATCTCCCATTATTTCTTTTTCCCTCGGTCCGCGAGCAAGACACAAATACAGTCACGCTGCGCCGGCACTGACCGCGTCATATTTACAGCTGACGGATTCGTTTTTCGGCCGGCAAATTTAAAAATACACACTAGAACTTACTACATTTGGTGCATATTAACAAAGTGCAGCACTAAAAAAAGAAAATGTGCAACGTACCTTGTTTTGAAACTCCACGTTTGACTGAGCCAACGTTACTAACCCACTCAGTTGGGAAACTGTCATAGACACTGCTCTGAAAAAGTGGCCCCGATCTGTCCTCGCGAACCGAGCTAATGGCGAACACAACGCCGCCATTTCTCCCGCAGCGGCCACTCGAGGAACCACACATTACTTCTACTTTGGCTTCAATCGGCCATTTTGGCGCTGAAACAGATACAGTGAAAGACGTTACAGGAGTGCCACCCCTGTTTCCCCAGCGGACGCGCCGCGTCTTACTACCGAAGTTAAAATGCACCTAGGTCCGGACGACGCTACCTGAAAGTACCGCTGAGGCATGGTTGTATAAAAACAATATTAATTGTGCCGCAAAACATTGCACAACTAAAGATTTTAAGAACATCACGTGCCCTTCTTTTTGTAATAAACTCCAATAAATTTCATACAAAAAGAGTTTGTTCCGTTTGTTTTTACACAAAAACATGCTTTCTAAAAGCTCAAGGTGACCACATTACAGACAAATGATAAAGAGTGGTGCTGTTGTCGTATTTAGCTCGGTCTCGGTGGACGCCACCGGCCCAGGTTTCAACGGCAAGTTTCCCAACTGAGTGTTTTAGTAACGTTAGACTGAGCCGACATTGATAGTGCGTCGGCTCAGAAGCGCGGGACGAGAACTAGGTCATGCCGACGACGCGCCACTATAATATCTGTGCTGCCAAGCTGCTTCAGCCGGCAGTTTCGGTTTCGCCGTGCCACCGGAACGATACTTGGATTCGCGATATCTACAAAACTATACACACTACCGAAAAACAAATTGTATCTCATGATTCAGGGTCACTGACTTCGACTAAACAGATCATAACCCAAAAATTGTAAAAAATGAAGTGGAGTTGCCCTTTAAGCAATGTTGTTGATGTCCGCTTTGTACAAACCGGAGATTGTCTATCCGGATTTTCTCCAGTTTGACTTTAAGCCGGAATCGAAAAATCCAGGTTTCAACAAACCGGAGATTGTCTATCCGGATTTTTTCCGGTTTCACTTTCAAGGGCCTATGAAACAAATTTTGGGGTGGGGTAAATAAATTTAGATTGGTATTTTACTAATAGCACATCGTTCTGTGGGCCAAAATATAAAAGGTAAAAAGTCAAAATCCTGACTTTCGGTACCAAAATTTGAAAACACAAGACTATCTCGTACCTCCTTCCCTTCGTAAGCTCTCTGCCTTTTCACTGTGATACATTAGCGGTCTCCAAAGCCCATCACCGGGCCCAAACGCATGTCAGATGACACCGGACTTCACTTATTCCCTACACCCCTAAGCTGACATTCTGGTGGAAGCTACGCGCTTGCCGATCCAATCAGCCGCCTCCCTTTCACCGACCTGTCTCGGCGCGCGGGTATGCGCGAGAGAGCGTGATTACGTGGCAAAAGTGTGGCTGGCCCAATAAGCAAGTAACTTTCACAGCACTGTTAGCTTCGGGCTGAACGGGGTGGGGAAAGCAACATTTGTTTGAATTTTGAGCGTCGGGTTAATCTTCTAGGGGAGAATTGCTGTGGCCGGGTAAACAAACGAGAGTCCGAGCAAGAGGGGACTCCCCCTCTCCGTCTTCCTGAACTGTTTGGTACAATGCGCGATTTATGAGTTGAGGAGGAAAGCAAAACAGGAAAGACTGGGAAAATCGTTTCGTGACTCATTTAAGCCGGAGTCGAAAAATCCATAGGCCATATTCCCGAAACTTCCTCACGAGAAAAAGTTCGGAAATTTATCTTACGACAAAGCTACAAACCTTTGTGTATTCCCGAAGCAAAATGTTCGTAAGTTTTGCGTAAGTTAAGATGAAATGTGTAACTTATGCAAAACTAACAAACATTTTGCTTCGGGAATATTCAAAAGTTTGTAACTTTTTCGTAAGATAAATTTACCAACATTTTTGTTGCAAAAAAATTTTGGGAATCTAGCCTTCGGTTCGTGCAAACCGGAGTGTCTCTTTCCGGACTGTCTCTGGATTGATTTTAAAACGGATTTAGCTTTCAGGATTGATTTCAAACCGTTATTTTTGGTAGTACACACTTTTTTGTTGTTTTTGCTTGAATTGATATCTTGTATTGACATATCATGCTGTGCAACATAAACCTGGGCCTCAATACTTGCTAACTTAAACATCGTTCAGTAATTAAACAAAGCACATTAACTAGGTAAATAGATAACACTTTTAAAATGTGAATAAAGCTACATGTAGTACCCGTTACGAGTAAAGCAACTATGCTCTTTTTATTATTCCCTGGCGAAGAAGATTATATCAAGTCCGTTTTCCCATAGCAATTCACCGGAAGGCCGTAAAAGCAGACTGGCTACTGTCTGCTTCAATTTGGAACCGGAAGTCCTGTAGACACTAGCCCAAGCTGAGCCTCGAGCATCTATTGTAATAACTCTATGGCCTGGGTAAGCAGGTAGCTTGTTTGAACTCCGTTCTTTCGCCGTATCTTTCTGCTGCGATATGAGCCCTCCGAGTGAACAATTTCTGTTCTTTAAGCTGTGGTTTAGCGGCCGTCTTTTGTAAGTACTCCTCAGCGGTCGTTTACGAAGATTATTGACTCTCTGCTCGTTCAAGTGCATTGTGGTGCAAAATTTGGCAATTACTGGCATCTATAGTTTAGGTCGTTCCTGCTCAACGCGAGCTTACGATTAGCTTCCACGACGCTTCTGCAATGTGCATTGCAAGCCACCAAGATTGTAGTTCTTCTCAGAAGATAAGTGACGGCTCGTTCTAAGTTTGGGTTCATCGCGGTAAGCTGGTTTTCGGGCCAGACTTTATGAATGTGTAATAATATTTGCTACAGATGTTTGATATATGAAAAGCAAAGCAGTAAAACAACCGTAGCGTCTTACCTGACTTATTGGAACTGCTCTGGCGACTAGGCAAGTCGTACGTTTTGCGGTACTGCGAAAGGAGATTTGCGTCACACGATGATCATGCAGCTGACCACCAAAGTTGCCATCATGCTAAAGACAGAAGTTTCAGTTTCACCGTGGACCCCCGAAACAAATCTTTGATATCAAATGTCTATAAAACTACGCCAAGGCATCGAAAAACAAATCAGGGCAGCAAATTTGCAGAAACAAGAGGGTTGATCAAGGAATGCGATAGCACTTATCGTTGCACACAGGGGCAGGTTCCTTGTTCAATTTAGCGCGGAAACTGAATTTGACTGTAGGTCCCGTGACAGCAGGTCACGTCACATGATTTTATCGACCAAACTTAGCGGGGAACCTCAATTGGTGCTTAGGTTGCGTGGCATCAATATTTGCACTAAATTTGGTAGGGAACCCGAATTGATGCATGAGCCGTGACATCGATTTTCCCGCTAAATTTAGCGGGGAACCCTGAATTGGTGAATTCGTCTTGACGTCAATTTCCCCTCAAAATTTAGTGGGGAAGCTGGATGGGTCAATAGGTCGTGATGTAAATTTTACCGGCAAATTTAGCGGTGAACTAGAATTGGTGCGTTGGTTGTGACCTAAACGTCTCGCCAAATTTAGCAGGGAAACTGAATTGGGGCATAACTAAAATGACGTAAATTTTTCGTTAAATTTAGCAGAAAATTCTGAAATGGTGCATAACTCAGGTGACGTAAATTTTTCGCTAAATTTAGCGGGGAACCTGAATTGGTGCATAGGTCACGCGACGTAAGTGTTCTGTTGAATTTAGCGGGAAACTGGATTGGTTGACAGGCAACACGGCGTAAATTGTTCGCTAAATTTAGCGGGGAAAAGTATTCCAGGCCAAAATATCCAGCTGAAAAAATTAGGCAGCAGCTTATTAAAGGGGTACGGAAACGAAAATTTAACTATTCAAATTCCATTCGGAAATCAGTCAAGCATGACGGATAATAGCCGTAAATGATAATCGCACGTTTTTATTCTGAACGACTGGCTATATTTCTCGTTCCAGACAGTGCACTTGAGCAAGCGCTCGAAGAGAAGCGAACGGAGAGCGCAATGCATCATGGGATATCCGGCGCAAACAAAACAAAAAAATTCCCCACATTTGTGACGTACGTCACAAATGTGAGGAACAAGACGTCTTTAAAAAAATGTGATTGTTTTAAGTCGAAAACATTGAGTCACGCAATTATTACATTTGGAATGCATGTTTTATACAGAAATATTTCGCCGAAATGGCGAGACACGCAGTGATTGGACACAGCAAAACAGAAAACAGTTAACAATCAGGTAAACGTAGTTAATGCAGACACGGCTAGACAAGTGTGACTTGCGATCATGTAAGCGACTGTTATCGCGTGCGGTCACTGAATTCTGGCATTATACCCCGGCCACATGGCCAAATTAATGTAATTTCCATCGAATTACGTTATGGGGTCGACAAATCAGCTTGCGACGCTTGTGACTCAAGACAGTGAACTGATTAAGTCCTATAACATTTAATGAAAATATATAAACTTTTCCCTGTGGCACGGGGTACTAAACTTACTATTTACAGTCAACTAATTTACTTCTCCTTATGGGCTCGAGCTGCCTTAGAACAAAATATCTTATTTTGTATACAATAATACTATTACCTGAATACAGTTAAGATTCTTGTACAAACGCGGTAAAGGCAATAAAATAACATTAGTATAAATAAAAGCATAGGCACAAAGAACGCGCTTTCAAAAATCACAAACTTGTTTTTCACCTTCCAGTAAAGACTAGATTACCATGCACATTTACAAATGTCGACGCAACAGCACGCGGATAACGATGAAGAACAAAATTCCATTCTATCACGAGATTTAAAAAAACAAATTGACTGCAGCACTTTACTCGCGTCCTACATGACCAACAAAACCTATAAATAAGTTGTTTCTCATCTGTCAATCGTATCCATACGTCCCGCTCTATCCGCCACGAAAATATTTGAACATGAACTCCAAGACGTCTCTTAGTCGAGAGAGGGGTCTATCGATAATGACCAGTGTCATCGTTGACTAGTTGCCCCACATGTCACTCAAACCGTAGCAGGACTTGTTGCGCGAATGCACGTAAATGCCTTAGTATCAAGTGAACACAACAAACTACCCGAGACTGCGGTGAAAACGGAAAAACTTCGCGAAGAAGGAAAGAAGTCTCAAATCAAGCACACACGAGAGCGCCAAGCGCTGACGCTGGCGCGTCGGGGACCTAAGACAAAAGAAAGGCCGTTAGCCCAGGTCAGTCAGCGTGTGGGCGAAACTCGTAAAGAAAAACGTGATCAGGAGAGGAGAAGCCCGTCCAACTGGTTCAACACTGTCTCTCTCCCTCTCCCTTTGCAAGTTTGCTTTCCAAGGCGCCAGCGAGTCTGGTCAGGAGAGGTTACGTATAGTTTCGGAATTCGTTGAAATAAAAGGTTTGGTTCACTCTCCCTCCTTTTATGCCTCCTCTCTCGCTCGTGTCGTCCCGTCTCTCTCCCTGCCTTCTCAAGTTCTTTTTTTGGGAGGAAGAAAAATAAACAATATTCGTGTCAATTGTGGTTACCCGGTTTGCGTAAAGTATATATCGGGATTGCGTTGTTGCAATATAACAGATATTCTGTGGACATCGGTCGTGTCAAAATGGTATCCGTTTTCTTTCATTACCATTCTCGAATCGGTCGAAAATGCCTAATACTGCGCAGTTATTGCCGATTCAGAAACGATATTAAGGAAAAACACGGTTCGTGTACCACATTTATCATGGTTGCATCGCCGCAATATAACAGATATTCTGTCGATATCGGCAAAATCAAAATGGTACCGGCACAATTTTTCCGATACAATGGAAAAATCGGCAATACTCGCACGACTTTTCCAACCCGAGGCGAATATCGCCCCAATATTCTGTGCTGCCTGGGGTAGCAAGGCTGGCGTGGTTATGAGCTTTGCCATTGGTGGCGTTGTCAGCGTTGTGGTGGTGTCAATAGCGTCAACGCCTTACAACCGAGCCGTTTGAAGTACCCATGGGGTGGCGAGCGCGTGGCTGGCCCAACAACCACATAGCTTCCACAGCACTGTCAGCCTAGGGGTGAACGGGGAGGGGAAAGCAACTTTTGTCCAAGCTATGAGCGACGGGCTAATCGTCTATGGGGAGAATGGCTGTGTCCGGGTACACAAGCGAAGGTCCGAGCAAGAGGGGAGACCCTACTTTCCGTCTTCATAAACTGTTTGGTACAATGCGCGATTTGTGAGTAGAGGAAAGCTAAGAAGGAAAATGTTAAATTCCAAAGAGCGGCGCTGCTCCAATAAAACGTGCTGCATCATGACTATGTAACAAGTTCCCCAACGATGGTAGATTACCTCCCAAATTGGCTCCACATGCATCCACCAGATGTACATTGAAAGATCCTTTAATTAGCTTCAAAATTAGTTTTCTTGTGCCTTTCAACAAAAGACTGCTATTTTTGAGGTTATGCTCTAACATGCACACAATAAAGCTAAAAAATGAGCTCTGGAATTTCGCTTGCGTACCCCTTTAATGCTCTCGCTTTAAAATTACAAATCCGCATTCAAGGACACTTACTGCACTAAAATCAGTTATCACCCCAATGTCGAGCAACTGTAACGGAGATACCCTTTAAAGGAAATTGACGTCACGGGACCTCAAAGACGATTCAGTTTCTCCGCTAAATTTAGCTGGAATATTTTTGCTAGATTCCCCGCCGAATTTAAAGGGAATATTGCCCCTCTAAATTTAGCGGGGAAATGTTTGCTTAATTTAGCGGAAAATTTAGCGAAAATTTCCCACTAAATCGGAGGGGAGCAGGAAAGGTGGAGGGGAAGGTACAGAGAGGGAGCTGGGACATATCCTCCCTTCCGTATCCTCCCATCCTCCTCCTGAAGAGCTGCGCTCAAATTTGGCATTACAGATAATTGTAAACGTCTTTTATTTGTTTTAATTATCGCTGCTAATGCAAATGCGTGACAACCGCGCGGGCGCAACTGATCTCTAAACTCAGCCTACACAGAGAGCACCATCTCCAACAACGTAACAACATGCCACAATGTTGAAATCACTAAGTATGCGGAACATTCAGCCTAGCTTCGCCTAATCTACCATTGACAACGCAAAGAAAAAGGACATTAGAAATATTTTCTTTGTATTGACAACAGACAATTTAAGGCAATAATCTGGGGTGCTCATGTGTGAATTTCTAAAAATGGGGAGTCGTAATTAGCTGGAGTTTTCAGGTATACTCATTTTATTAATTGCCTTTCCTCGGGATGAACTCAAAAGTATTTTTTTAGTTCAAACCAGGCTTGCAATTCGATAGCTAACCTAATGCTGCAGAGTAAGTAATTTAGGAATGATGTATTCAATATTTTATTGATCAAGTTGGAAATGTGAAGTGGACGGGAAAAAAAGTGGGATACTGTAAACGACTAAATTTTCACGGGGACCTAATTTTCGCGATTTTCGGGAATCGCTTACAACTCGCGAAAAATACGTCCCGCGAACAATTCGGGAAACATGTGAACGCTACGGAAGCTACACCCGATTCGCGAAAATTAGAACCCGCGAATAATTTCAAATTTTCAGCATTGACCCAATTCGCGAAAATTTGAGCCCGCGAAAATCAAGTCGTTTACAGTATTTAATTTTTTTTTACCATTTTGTTAGACCACCTGAAACTGGGTGGAAGAAACACGACGACGTCTCAATGTTGAGACGTCGTCGTGTTTCTTCCACCCAGTCTCAGGTGGTCCAAAAATGGTAAACCTACACCAGCTCGCCTGCGCCCTAACTGTTTTTTCATTTAATTTTTCGTTGTTTCAAATTGCTCTGCTCAAACATGCAGTTTAGATATCGCATCATTGCTATCATCAACAAGATGTGCCTCGAATACACAACAATTACATGCTCGTCGTTTTAAACTAGAGCTAGTAACATCTTGTGTGTTTTTATGTGTAATTTTTTTCCTTCGTCTTAAGTTATTTGAGTGAGACGCCTGATGTTTTTCTTACAAATACTTCAATATCTTTATGTTGTCTTTTATATATATTTTAAAGTGTGTTGCGTCATGTCGAAATTTACACAGTACACACATTTGAAGGTTGACTCTCCTTTAATAGCCACTTCATCTCAGTTTCTTCCCAGTACACCAAGTCAACATTACAATGGAGGCGACAAAGCGGCTCTTCCAAGTTGTGGACGGTACTAAGCTTCCACTGGGATTCGATCCAGACAACTTTAGATCCTGCCTGAAGTACGAGCCTTCGAAAGGAGACATTTTTATCGACACCTTCCCGAAGTGCGGAACCAACTGGATCAAGCGCATAGTTCAGCTCCTGCTTGGCAGGACCTCATCCCAGGAGAGCGATTATGGCCTTTCAACTTCCTTCCTTGAAATGGTCGGCAAAGATGTCATCGCTTCCCTTCCCCGCCCCAGGATCATCACCTCCCACCTCGAACACCAACTGTTGCCCCAGCATACTTGTGCGAAGTACATTTACGTCGTCAGGAACCCCAAAGACTGCTGCACATCTTACTATCATCACACGAAAGAAACCAAAATCTACAATTTCGAAAATGTTCATTTCGACGAGTACGTCCAGCTATTTATAAACGGTGGAACGACGTTCGGAGATTATTTCAGCCACCTGACGTCCTGGTACCCTAAGTCCAACGCTGACAATGTCTTGTGCCTCACCTACGAGGGCATCACGAGGGATCACGCTGGGTCAGTGCTGCAAATCGCCCAGTTCTTGGGCATAGACGACCCCGAACTTCTAAATCCGGCTTCGAACAAGTTTAAGAGAGTCGTTGACATGAGCAGTCTGGAAGCAATGAAGGAGTACCTCAACGTAAACTACAAGAAGGCTTTGGGTGGCAAGCCTCCAGAAAGATGGACGGCACAGAAGGATTATCCCCTGGGTAGGGCCCCTCCTCCGCCCAGTGTTCTGGTCCGCAGAGGCGTCGTTGGAGACTGGAGGAACCACTTCAGCAAAGAGAACTCTCGCAAGATTGAAGAAGCCTTTATGCAAAAGTGCGGGCATGTTGTGAAACACGCCATGCTCTGGGATTCGAAAGATTGGATGGGAAATGCGTGACAACACAAACCGCGTTTAGTTACTTAGTAAAATAAAGTGCCGTTCACACTCTTGCGACCGAGTAAGACCGAGAGAGACCAGACTGGTTTTTAAGCCTTTTGCGACTTCTTAGGACCGGATGCGCTGCAGCGGAGCTGGTCCTAAGAGGTCGCAAGAGGCTTAAAAACCGGTCTGGTCTCTCTCGGTCTTACTCGGTCGCAAGAGTGTGAACGGGACTTACATTACTTTTGCGCGCTAAAATGGTAGATGAAAGGCTTCACTCCCATATTCCTAAAATATTGTGCTACTTCTCAGTACATTAAGTGGCGTCAAAATGTCACGTCGTTCTGTCACGTGACCTCACTTGAGGTCAAAAACTGCAAAGTGACACCTGAAGACAAAACCAAGGTTTGAACATATATTTGATTCGCTGTGAAAAGTAGTTCTTACAAAAATTGGTTGCCATGAAGATAAGATACGGTTTTTCGCATGCTTAAGAAACGTACGTAAAAAAGAAAACTAACAGATCCTTCAAGCACATCTAAGTTTCTTAGTTCACTACATGAAACGGGAATGTTCCTCTGAGGTGTAATGCTTCCAATCTTCTACGACGCCCTTCCTAGAATGTTAATTGACTTCTTTTTCATGTTGTAAAACTTTAGTGTTATGAAGTTGCAAGAATTAAATTTTTGTTGGAGTGTTTGAGGAGAAAAACATATGTAGTAAATCTCGGCTTAATCTGGACACAGAAAAGAATTTAGGGGATACAATAGTGTCCATGTACAAATAAAATCTGCAACAAAAAACTTTAAACAAAATGCAAGCAAAGTTAGGAGCCGTTCTATCGTACCATCCACTTAAATCCGTGGAAGCGGTCAAATTCGACCGGACCCCTTTTTTCATTTTCCGCACTGAGTGGGTATTGCATGAACTAACTGAAAAACACTGTGGAGCAATAGTTTATAAGATTACAATATGCAGAAATGTTTTAGTATGCTGTAAATATTCCCACATTAACATAAACATGGTGCCTGGAGCGCATCTTCGACGGGTGTGTCCAGATTCCTATCTCACCCACAGATCAAGTCATTTGTTTCCTCTTTGTTTCCCAAAGAGGAAACAGATGAGGTCAGAGAAGCCGGAGTGGTCATGCTGTTGGATGTCGCGATCCTGGGGGTTGGTTTTAGGAAGGCTGGTGAAAAGCACGAGCCAACGCGAGTGTCGCTGTCATCACAGTATCCCAACTTCTGGCTGCCGAAGTTTCTATGGACTGTCACACTGGAGTGTGTGGCTTACAGCAGAACAAAATTTTGCCACATAAAGCCCCTTCATGTCTTAAACGTAGCGCAAGGTGCGTCTATACAAGAGGCACGTGCAACGTGCAGCTCTGGGGAAGATAATGGCGGCACAGCGCTGATTTGAGCTAGGTTTCAGACGCCATGTTCTTCTCAGAAATGGCGCGCGGTACATATCTCGAACATTTCCACAACAATGAATGGCGCCACTTTTCTCAGGATAGAGGGCCTTTAATGCCATCTCCCCTCCTCTGCTGTGACGTAACCAAGTTTGCGGCCGGCGACAATACGACGCTTCTATGATATGCCACCGGGCGGAAATCAAGTGACCGCTACTTTTGGACGCGTTACACGAACTAGTTAGTGACGTCTTCCAGGCACCGTAACATAAAGTGAGTGTTCCGCGAAAAAAAATCATATTAGTATATTTAAAAAAAAACACGAACAGCAGCTGTTCCGCAGTTATCGATAATAGTGATTATAAGAAAGTAAAAGAAGAACAAAAACTTGACGCAACTTTAGCGTTTGAGCGTATTTCCAAGACAACCTATGAAGAATGACTTTTAACGTCGACCAAGCATAGAAATAATTTTGATGCATCTAAATAAATATCTCAAAACAAATTCCCGTCGGGAACTTTCCTTATGACTACGTCCGTAAGGCAAGGAATCGCTTGCATCGTGGATTATCACTGAGCAATCTTCACTTCGCTTAGTTGATTCAAGCAACCAGTCAATATCCTCCCAGAGCTCGGCATTATAGTCCAGATCTGTACCTAACGAGAAAGAAGTAACTGATTACTTGTAATCCCTTACAATATATTGGAACATTTAACACTGGAATTACTTTTTCCTGCACTATCATTCGCTGCAATTCAAATAATATTCCTATGTAATCAATCACCAGTAATCAAATATACGTTTTCGAAATAGATAAAATTAATGAGTTGCTTTATTTTGCCTAAATAATCGCTATGTCGTCCCGTGCGCCACTCGTCTATATTGCTCCAACGTTGAACAGTTTCTTTTACCTTTAAAAAACTTTAAAAAAATAACGAGATACGTGAAAGATTAGGATGTCAACGTGCCCAGCAACATTTTTTCTGTATAGTGTCGACGGTGCCTCGTTTCCTCTGTACGGGTTTTTACGATCCTGTTTTGCCGCGGCATTGACGACTGTGTTCTGCACCTTGACCTCATCTAGTCACATCAAAGAATCCCCCCCCCCACCCCAGCCCCCTTCCATCTCGAAAGAGTTCACCAGCGCGTGCTTGTATAGAACGTACCAAGAGCTTGAGGGTATATTATCTAGGATTTGTTTTGTTACTACCCTACAGAAAACTCCAGTTTAACTTTTTGCTATCCGGATTATGGAACTAGAAATCTATCTGGATTCTATCTGGACTCTATTTGAATCTTAGGTTTTCAGAAATTATTCCTTTGTCTACAATCTGGATTTCGGGTTTCTAGAAACAAATTTCCAGTTCCAGAATCCACGTAGTAAAAAGTTATACTGCGTTTTTTGGTAGGGTAGATCGTGATTTTAATAGTGTAGCATGTGGCTGTTCCTTTATCCTTCTCTTTCTCCCTCTTTTTTTCTCTCTCTTTTTCTATCTCTATTTCTATTACTAAACAAAGTGACGAATTCTATTAGCAACAACCTATTTTGTTCTCAACATGTCTGCGAAGAAGATCACGTCCTCTCACAGGAGTTGTAAAATGGAACGTCTTCAGTAGTCTTCGGGTAGTTTCTAATCATTTTTTCAAAAGTAACCACTTTGAACATATATATGTATCCTTCATTTCGTAATAAGAAGATAAGAAATGACCGTGAGGAATATTCAAGTACTTTCTGCTAATGTTTCAATTACTTTTCGATGCAGAAATTGATTACTATAATGCGTTCATTTTTTCCTTTGAAGTATCTGTAATTGTAATCGGTTACTTATTCCGGTAACGCGTACAAGACTGCTGTCGTCCCTTGTATTTCTAGACAGAACATGGCCTTCAATCTCCGAGACTGCTCCTCCGAGAAGCTATACTTCAGATCTCCTACGGCGCTCTTCCTGAGAATGATGATTGGCCTCGCCTTTTTGGTTTGTCAAAGTAGATTTTTTCCCTAAAACAGCTTGCTTCTCTTTCTTGTCTTGCTCATGCCCCACGGCCAATGCACCGACCACAAGGCCAGCTATCTGGGTCAATTGGACGGGTCAACTGGACAGAACTGGGTCAATTGAACGGACTTGACGCCCTCGGCGGTGTTGCCACCGAACGCGACCTCTGCTTCCGGCTTCTCTTGGGATTCACTCGAATGGCTGTCTTGAACCGTTAACATCTTCTTCCCTCCTCCCTGGCTGACGCGGTTCCACATTTCAGTGACTAGCAGAAGGTATCAAACGGCAGACTACCGGACGTCTTCGACAGGGAGACATTATGCTTGAAAACCCGTTCAACCGAGCGGCCGAGGCAATCCAGTATACATGAATTGCACACGACGTCATTCAACGAGCACTCCAATGACCACCAGAAGAGGGCAAGAAAGAGCTCGCCTATTATCAGGACCCTCTTGTGTGCCTCTCGGATTTGCACAGGCGTCGCTATTCTCCTCCCACAAGATTATAGAAGATTAACCCGTCACTCGAAATTCTTAGAAAAGCAGCTCCCTCTCCTCCTCTTACATGGTGGTCAAAAGTATCCGTTGTGACGTCAGTGCAACCCATGTATTGATGGGCGGGGCTACCGTTCTATTGCCATTACCGGAAGCGGGTGGTGCGTTGCACGTAATGTGTGCCTACCGTCGTGAATATTGCGCAAAAAAAAAGTGTTTATTCTTTCGATGAAATTTTAGAGCAAAACGTGTGTGTCTCGTTTAAGCACTTTTAAAATACATATACAGTGATGTCTCGTTAATATGGAAGCCTCCGTTCTTTCAAGAAAATCGTCCATAATCTGAGTTGTCCACATTAACGAGACAAAACTGCATTCATTTTTCCAGTTTGTCCCCGAAAATGATGTCCATATTAACGGGGTCCATATTAACGAGACAGGATTGTATTTATTTTTATTTTTAGTGCAGGTTTAAGCCGAAGTCACACTGCTCATATACACGATACAAAATACACGATGTCGTAGCAGACATGATGACGTAGTTACCTGCGGGCAGAGTTCACGTATGTTTCATGCTTACTTCATACATGCTTCGAAGATGCCTGCAGATACTTCTTTGTATGTCCAATGCGAGAATACTCTTATGCAATGAAAGACCACGCAATAGAGGGTGTCTGCAGACTGCGCTTTTTTCAGTTATGCTTTAGCAATGTGTGCGCTGCTATAAGCCAGCCGAAATGTATGAAAAAGGAGCGTTCAATGAGCAATTCAACCCGAACCTGCCTATTCACACAAGCGCGTGGGCAACTACCTCATCGCCGTTTGCAAGCTCCACCTGATTGCCGAGGGAGCCACGATTAATAGCTACTTCCGCCGACTGCGCACAGTTCGAGGGCGGCGAAACAGCAGGACGTTTCACGGATGAAAGTCGGTGCTATTAGAGTATAACCCCGCAAGCTGTCAGTGAACCCAACCTCATTTCGTTATGCGGAGAGTCTGAACCAGGAGTGCGTAGTCGTAGCCTTTTGAAGCAAAAGCGTACCAGACACGTGGCATTATAGCGCGACGCCACTTTTGCGACGTGATTCACGTAGACATCAATTTCCGCTCCGAATGCTCGACAAATGGCGCTAAAGAAATACCTCCGCGGATTCGGATATAAACAGGAATATTCCCCAGTTTTTCTTCGTAAAATAACTACAGCGTGATGCAGGATAAAGACACCGGGTTTGCAGTCGTACTCAACGCTAACAGATCAAAGTCTGTAAAACCTTCACAACATTTTTTTCTTGCCGCAAAATAATAATTTTGGCTTTCATTTCAATTAAGAAGTAGGTATCTCACCACGAGTAATCGTGAATCCCCAAGAGGGTGCCGCTCAGTGGTCATAGTTTTACAGTAGTTACAGTGGTCATCCATGAACAAATTAAGATTAATAAGGACAGCTATGTAAAACTACCATGTAAACGAAGTGACCGATTAAATCACAACCTAGCCATTGAGCCGTTCAATGCCCGTGTTGATGTTTTTCGATACTCATTTTTTCCTGATGTGATTGAGTCCTGGAATACATTGCCTAGTTATATTGTTGACAGGGAAAATGTTCGTTAATTTAAGAGCCTACTTGACGTGTACTATTGTTGTGAAAGATGTTAGGTAATGTATTTTGTTGTTTTTCCCTCTCTGTAATGACCCTGGCAAGGGTTAACAGTATTTATAAATAAATAAATTAATAAATAAATAAGCAAATGCCGCGCTGCTTCCTTTGTTTTGCGAAATATATTATGGGCCTTCTCAATTCAATCTTCATGCTAGGGTGCCGAAACGGGACGAGAACGCGCGGATTGAAGGCGCGGACATCGGTGGTCTCGAAGGGAAATTACGAGGAAAACAGCGAAAGAAAAGCGGAGACGGAAAGTAGACGAAATGATCGGCGTGCTCGTATTACCGCGACGAGTTTTAGTTGTTCGAGTGCTCGTCAACTTTTTGTATTTTAATACAGGATGTTCGGGCCACTTCAAACAGCCATGGCACGACGATCCTTGGTTCTCTACAGAGTAATTGCGTGAGAGATACGCTCTAGAAATGCCCCCATGCCATGCTTCTAAACTGCCGATGCGCACCGGCACGAACAAAACGTCACTGATAAAGTTTCTCGAGACGAACGACGGCGCCGACTCCGCCAAGGGCCGCCGAGCATGGATGATTGCAGGACCGAGGTGAAGGTGCTCGCCTACTTTGATGTGCTGCCGACAGATGGCGCAACGTAAGAAAAGACAGGATATATTGTTTGTATGGCCGCTATTAGGACTCGAATTTCGTGCTGTGAGAGTTTTGAACGGGACTTCGCATAGACGCTCAGCTGAGCAGACTCTTGACTTATGGAAGGTTTTCTATTTAATGTTAGCACTTACCTTAATGTCTGAGCGTAAAAGCCAGTGAAGCAGCAATATTTATTCTAACAATATATATTTACTCGGCACTGGCGTGATTTGCAAGGTGTGTGAGCTTCGAACTATGTATTGACGGAAAATATACGTAACATCTCGACTCCCAGACAAACTTAAGTCAAGAGGAAAAAGTCTAGGTAACCCGGCATGAATCACTGAAAATAGAAATGAAACTTAAACACATGACTAACACGTTTGAAGCCTTACACTCAACGAAATGCTCGGTATTTTACGAAAGAGTCCGTACGCGCACAAAATAAACCGTACTTCCTTAGCGTCAGATACTAAATCGTACATATATTTATGCACTGCATATTTGTTTGGCATAAGAAAATATGACAATTAATATCAAGTTCGGTATTTCAAACTCAAAGCCGAAAGCAAAACGCCCCAGGGGAATTCTCTTACGACCTGCTTTCCCCCGAATCGGGAGGAAGTAAGCGCCGTACCCGCACTTGTGGATACGGACTTCGAAGTAAATTATTTTAAGTACATTACTTTAAATTCGATTAATGTTTATGGTTGGCTATTGAGATAACTGCTAACGGTAAATAGAAAACCTTATATAGGCCAAACTTCTGCTCAGCAGAGCGCCCGTTCGAAGTCCCGTTCAAAATGCTCATAGCGCGAGACTCGAGTCTTAATAGCGGCCATACAAACAATATATTACAATTTCTGTTGGTAGTTTCTGATAGAGTACTATATAACTAACTGTAAATAAAAAAAGAGAAAACATAAAAGTTTTTTTTTTTTTTCAAAATTGACTTTAAACTTGCTACTTTTTCGAAATGTTTGTTTTTCAGGCACATGTAGTGCATTATATACTTATCGCAAAGTATTGACATTATACTGAAAACAAAGTGCTTAATTGGAGCTTTACGGTGATATAAAGATCATAAAAACATGTTGAATATGTCAGACGGCACAGCTTGCTGAACTTCGTCAATAATCGTCGCAGAGAGGCGGTTTGACAAATAAAAAAGAAATCGAAAAAAGAAAACGAGTGAACTGGAACGATACGGCACCGACGACACGCTACGACGGTGCTGTCGCCTGGTCAACAACACAACACGCTGCGAGCACGTCCGGAGCAAGTCCGGAGCTCCACAGGCTTGTTGTGTCCCTCGTGTTGCCTCGGCACACCCATCGACACCCGGATCAGTCGAGCCACCGCTTCGTCCACTGGTTCAACACCGAAGCCCGGAAATTCAACAACACAGTCAAGGACTACTGCATGAAACCGGGCAAGGTGACCTTCCTGGACGACGACTTCACGTCGCTGCCACCTCTTCGAGTCCTTGCGGTTGACGGGCTGTACCCAAGCTTCACGGGAGTCGCCCTCCTCGCGGCAAACCTAAAGTATATTTTGCAACGAGGAACAAGCACGACGTCGCCAGGGTGGTCATCGGAGATCCCCGCTGCCGCCACCGCTAAGTGCACCAGGATAGCCACATCAGAGAAACCCAGGCACCCCGAGAGTCCCAGGTCCCACAACGCCAGTCCAGAAAGCCCAGCTGCCCCTGTGGGAATCCCGGAAGCACCGTGCCCGGCAACCAGCGAGTGCGTCGACTACATCGATGAGAACTCGACACCTGTCGAGAGTGTGGCACCCAAGCGACGTCCGCAGCTGCCGAGAAGTACCCCAAGACAGCGTTACAACCTGCGAAAGCCCGTCGCGGAGAGCTTCCCGCAGCCGCAAGAAGATTGACGATAGTTCGGTGAGTCCAGTTCCTCCATTCTATTACCACTTTTCTTAAAGTACGAAAGCTCTCAGATAAACGCATTAGGCACGAACTTCATAAATCAACCTTGCTAGTGTACCTTAACGCAGGCATTACCCCGAAAGGCACGTCGCTTTCCCTTCCTCCCGCCTGCACAAACGTCGACCAACATGACCGATCGAAATGGCAACGGGTTCTCCTTGAGGCTTCCCTTAAACTGGTCCAAATAGCGATTCATCATAGTGGCAAACAAGTAAAACAGTTAACTACCGCGACCGCTGCAGTTCTCCGTTCAAATGGCCCCTTATCGACATCCGAATTTAGCGCCAGACCTGAATTCGATGAAAAGAAACGCCATCACCTCGAAACAATCAAGCTACGTAAGCTACAGCGCGATAAGGTTCCTAACCCTGTTTTACCTTAGCTTACAACATCATTTAACTATAGCGAACATACTCAACCGGCCTTTAGCATAACATACGATATGTCAAGCACTAGTGCCCCTTTGCGGCCCTAGAATTGTTAATCTATCTGGAGTGACGATATCAACAGAAGAGGAAAAACCCCTTCGAGAAGATTGAATTTCTCTCCCGTCACAGGTTCTGTTGACGTATTTCAATTGCTAAGAAACCTCGTCAACATTGCTCAAAATTTAAGATTGCGGGAATACTTCTTGGACAGAACTTCTAGCTCCAACACCTCCCAGCAGCGTGCAACGAGCGACTGGACGCCAGAGGCTAACCGTAACGATTGACTTAACTTGTACATAGCCGCTGTGTAAAAAGACATTATGCAGGAATATCGCAGGCAGGGGGAAAACGTGATAATCTCACTAAATTTGAAATGGCTAGCTGAAAAAACCTGAGCATTAGTACAGACATAAGAATAAAACCAGCCGATAAAGGAGGAGCGCTTGTGATTCTTAGCACTTCTGAATACATCCGAGAAGGATACCGCCAACTAAATGACTCAAAGTTTTATGGACCTCTCGCAGATGACCCTACGGTGCACCACACTCAGAGTGTGACCTCGGTCCTAAAGGATCTCCTAGACGAGGGTAGAATAACCGCTAACGAATATATATTAATGAAACCGGTACAGCCTTCCCCGGGCCACATCTACATGCTCCCTAAGATTCACAAACCTGGTTTCCCAGAGCGCCCAATCAGATCCTAAATAAGTACAGTAACCGAACCCATATCAGGATATGTAGACAGTTTAATTAAACATATACCTACAAGTCTCGATTCGTACATTAAACAGACAACTCACTTCTTAAGGCAAATATCAAATTTATTCTTACCAAAAGATTCATATCTGGTTACACTCGATCTGTCATCACTGTATACGAATATCCCTCATGATGACGGGATAAGTTTTTTAATTGACATGTACAGTCGCCGCGAGAGTTAATAACTCCACGCGAGCGTGCGTCTTTTTCCGTGGAACGCTTGACTGGTGGCTTGCGATAGAACTGGAGACGACGTCAGGGCGAGTCCACGCGGAGGGGACGAGGTTAGCCGTCTCGATTCAAGGGAACCGTTGTTATCATCTGCCTGCGGGGTGAGCGTAGTTCCAATTAAAATGGGAGATGACTCTGCGGAATCATCTCCCATTTTCATTCGAACTACGCATCCCGCATTCGAATGATAAAAACGATTCCTTTGAATTGAGACGGCTTCCCCGTCCACTCTGCATGGACTCGCCCTGACGTCATCTCTAGTTCTATCGCAAGCCACCAGTCAAGCGCCCTCGGAAAAAGACGCGCCCTCGCGTGGAGCTATTAACTCCCGCGGCGACTGTACGTACTCCACAAACAACAAGACACCCCAGATGGACACGTCATCGCTACTCTAGCGAGGCTTGTCTTAGAACTCAACACGTTCGAATTTAACAATAAATACTTTAGGCAGGTTAGCGGAACCGTGATGGGCGCCAAAATGGCCCCGAACTATGCAAACGTGTTCATGGGAAAATTAGAATCTCAGTTCCTTTCTGAATGTCCCGTAAAGCCGCTAATATACAAAAGGTTTATAGATGATATATTTATTGTCTGGTCGAACACTGAGGAGGAGCTGGTGGACTTCATAGGTCGATACAACCCTGCTCATCCGAGCATCCGCTTCACACATTCTTACTCTCAAACCGAAATAAACTTCTTAGACGTCAATGTTTAAAAAAGAAAGGTAAACTCGCTACGAGCCTGTACCGTAAGCCAACAGATCGACAGCAATACCTGCATTATCAAAGCGACCACCCACACCATTGCGAGAACAGCATTCCCTATAGCCTAGCACATCGTTTCAAACGAATTTGTTCCAAAGAGAGAGATTTTGACACGTGCAGCCAAAAGTTGAAGTCAGTGCTAGAGAAACAAAAGTATCCACCCCGTATAATCGACGATGCAATCAGAAAAGCCAAGCAACTGAACCAAGCAGACCTTATCAGCCCGCGCCCCACGCAAAGTGACACACAACGCATAAATCTTTATCTAACTTATAGAATGAACCATCCTAATGTAAATAATATCTTAAGACGACATTATAACATTCTCGAACAAAGCGAGCGCCTTAAACGCGCGTTTCCATCCGCCCCTGGGGTAGTCCACAGACGATCGCGTAACCTCAAAGACGTGCTAGTAAACTCTCGGATAAATTCATCGTCGCCATCTAATGAATGTACACCTTGCATGCACCCATGATATCTGATCTGTAAACAGATGGAGCACACAAACACGGCCAGCAGCACGCACTTGCAGTTCTCGATCAAAATTAAAGGGTACTTGACATGTGCCTCGTCGAATATCGTGTACTTATTCGAATGTACGGTATGCAAAATGCAATACATATGGCAGACTAGAATGGCATTCAGACCAGGCTTTAATAATCACAAATTTCACGCCATAAATCTTCCGACACTGCCTCTATCCAAACATCTCGCTCTCCCAGAACACTCGTTTGATAAATTGTCAGTGACGCTCCTAGAATCTGGATTTAAATCAAATCGCGAACGTGAATAGCGTGAATCCTACCTAATTTACCGATTCAACCCAATTAAACAAAGAACAAATGAAAGCCTCGGTAGTCTGGCATCGATTAAAATGCTAACAGGCGAATAGCAACAGCGATCAGGGGAAATTTTTTCAGGTCCCAGACCTTATAGTTAGCAGTGGTACTGTGTTTGTGGCCGGAACTGGACCATCAACTTTTCTCTTTTATCGCCAGGTTTTGATATTAATTTTCTTTCCTTTTATTTCTATGTTTAACATTGTTCCCTTCCAGATCTGACTCATACATGCCTCACAAAACAACACAAATAACCGTGCAGTTTTTTTTTGTTTTTTTGAAACAGCACCGTAGTTTGCGCGTGTAACTTCAGTCTATTGTACGCTATCGTCCAGGTCACCCCTGCCCGCCCGGACACAAAGTCACCCTGCGCCCTCTTTCAAGAAGCTACAACCGTCATCCCACCGTCCTCGATACTTGGCCTCGACCGCCAAGCTTCTTTACCGGGATACGAACTGCCCCACGCTTCCCTCTCACGAAAGCTCCAACCGTCACCCCGCCGAAACTGTGACCCGATCGTAGCATTGTACAAACGTTTGCCCATCTGGAACTCTTCCTACGCTTCTTTGTAAACTCCAACCGTCATCCCGCCGTTTTTGAAACTTGGACTCGACCGTAGCATTGTATAAATACCACCCGCGTTCATCTGTAGTTCTTCTGAGGAAGGCCACGGAAATGTCGAAGAATAAATCGGTTGTTGTTGCTGTTTTCACCAAGGGTTTTTTCTTCCCAGCTATATATATATATATATATATATATATATATATATATATATATATATATATATATATATATATATATTTTTATATTTTTTTTTTCTTAATTGCACCAAATTTTTAAATAAAGGGGGTAAAAGTTTTATTATTGCAGTTTTCACTGCGTGTTTATATGGCTTGTCGGACATTAGATGCGAATATTGCCGCGAGAACAGCTGACAAAATCGGCAGTGGCGCGCCCGTGGCCTAACGGTTATCGCGCCTGTCTTCCACGGAGAAGGCCAGGGTTCGATTCCTGGCCGCGGCTACACATTTTTGTTGACACTGTAATGTGATGTTCTGGTAAATTCGAGAACCGTCTTGCTGATTCGATGTTAGAACGTTCTACGCGCCGAACCTTCTACGCCGAATGCTCCAGAAGACCACGCGTGTACAAAAGCGGCACCGCGTGGCAAGCTGGAGCCAGTTTCGCCTCAGCGTTCGATCCTGCTGCTTCGCCGCTTTCGACGCCCGCGACGCTCTGTTGCTATCTTTCTTTTTCCTTTTATTTTTGGGCACAAGTTCGCCCCATCAAACGATTAGTTTCTTTATTTATCATCGCCTCATCAATTGTCATTCGAGACAATATAACCATCACTATTATCAAACTAATTAACCAAAATACGTTAATTAACTTTTTTAATTACTGTAATTGGGATATATGTTTATATTACAAACTTTGAGGCGGTCATATGCCAAGACTGTTCCATTTTGTAGAATTCGCGTAATGTGCCTCTGTTTCAAGATATCTGCCCCCGAATTTTTTACTTAATCCGACTTTTCATCCACTCAATTCGGCAAACCCCCGAAAGTGGCCAATATAGCCGAACTTTCCTGCATTAGCCGGATAAAAGTGCGAAATTCGTGGACGAATATCGCGGTACACAAGCTGGTTACGCCAATTCTACAAAATGGAACAGTCTTGGCACATGACTGCCTCAAAGTTCGTAATAATAATAATAATAATAATAATAATAATATTAATACAAATAATAATAATAATAATAATAATAATAATAATAATAATAATAATAATAATAATAATAATAATAATAATAATTGTTTATTTTTTCGGTTGCAACCAGTTATGATTCGGGTCTGCCAAAGCCAGAATTGGCTTGTGTGGCTAAACCTCTTCCACCCGTAGTAGAGTTATTAAATCAATTAATTTCAACAATGCGAAAAGTGCATCAATACATAAAACACACACACACAGTTTTTAAGAAAAAATAACATTGAAGCATTGGTCAAGTTCGTGTCCAGAGTTGTTGGTATGTGGATAGTCACATTACATGAAAAACATACACACACACATCAAAATACAAAAAATAAAAGAAAATGGAAAATGAAGCATCAGTCATGTGAAGTTGCCATAGTACTTGAGGTGTAATAAAACATCACAATATTTGGCCTAAGAAAAAAAATCTTTAAAGCACAGTTTAAGACGCCCAGAAGATGAATCTGGTTCTTGCAGGCACACTTGATTTAAGATAGATCTCGTAGGGCTTGTTTCAATTTTTTTTCGAGTCCAACTCCAACACTTTTTCAGGAAGACTGTTGAAAATGTCCGGTACATAAAATATTCTTTGTCTTCTGCCATACCTCGTTGACATTCTCGGTACCTCAAAACGAATGGTATGTCTGAGTGCCCGAGGTGCATTGTGGGGAACTTTAAAACTGTCATCCCAAAAATGTCGTAAAACGACCGTCTCAGTAAACAGAGCTTGACATAATGGAAGATTTATATTATCAATTTTTTCTTGCTCTGTTTCGGCATCAGTGCCGTATATAATACTTCTAAACATTCCAGTCAAAATATTGTCAATTTTCTTTTGCCAGAACGTAGAACAGCCACCAAAAATGGTTATTCCATAGCGAAGAACACTGTATGCCAAAGCATTAATGACCATCTTTTTAACATATTGTGGAACGAGAGATCTCATATTATACAGTAGACAGGAAACACGTCTGAGCTTTTTACATACAGTTCCCATGTGCGTATTCCATGAAAGGTCACTATCGAATTCAATACCTAGATATTTCACATGGTCCACATAACCCACTGGAGTGCAGTCACACGAGGGGCAGATTGATGAATGTAGGAATAGTGGCGTATTTGGGATAACAACTTTTAACGGATTCCGGAAACACACCAGACGTGTCTTTGTGTTGTTAATTTTTAAGTCATTTTGCTGAAACCACTCAATCAAATGTGTGGTTTCACGTTGGAGAAGAAAAATTGATTTTTCGTATTCTATATGGCGTGACAAGAGTACAGTGTCGTCAGCATACTGATATAGTTTGCAGCTAACTATTGAATTTGACATATCATTGACAAACACATTAAAAAGTAACGGAGACAAGATGGATCCTTGTGGAACTCCGGATTTTAAGGCGAGCTTTGAACTTCGTTTGTGACCTATGTGAACTTGTTGAGATCGTCCAGTTAAATAATCTTTCAGTAGCTCCAGAAATGGACCTCGGAAACCAATATGATAAAGCTTTTGGAATAGGATGTTGTGGTTAACACTATCGAATGCCTTCGATACATCCACAAAGAGGGCACATACGACCTCATTTTTTTCGAATGCGTAATGTAGTTCATCTGCGAAATCTTCAAGTAATGGCTGTGTACCCCGTCCGTTGACAAAACCATATTGATTATTGGATATGATGTCAAACTTATCAAGAAACTGACTCATTACTTGGAACAAATGTTTCTCTAAAATTTGGCTTATACACGACAAAATCGAGATGGGACGATAATTTTCGACCTTACGACGGTCTCCTCCTTTATGAAGAGGCTTAACTTTTGCGTTTTTCAGGTTATTAGGGATTTTTCTTTGTGCTATGAAACCATTTACCATATGCAGAAGGACATGTTTAATTGCATCAAAATTGCGGATGAGATCATTTGCTCTGATATTATCAACTCCAGGTGATTTTCTAGGTTTAAAACTAAATAGCAGACTTTTCAGATCGTCTTCTGATAACTCAGGAAGAAAAGCTGACGCCATGTTCGAATCTCTCGAGTTAATTGAATAGACAACATCATTCTGCGAAACGCCTGAAAATTGCGCAAAAGTTGCGTTAAAGTTGTCGACAACTGAGCATGTAATTGGGCCAAATGCTTTTTCAAGCTCCTCATCTACTGAATTTGAAGGCTTATTTCCACGGAGTTGGTTGAGTAGAGACCAAGTTTTTGCTACATTTGATCTTGCACGATAAAATTCGTTTTGAAAGTGTCTCCTTTTGGTGGCCCGGAGGAGCGAATTTGCACGATTACGTGCGCAACGATATTCTGTTTTCAGTTGTGCATTTTCGGGAGAACGCCTGCATTTTCTCCACAAAGTATCCTTATCTTGAATGGCTTGTAGAATATCTGCATTCAACCAAACATACTCCTCACGGCGTTGTCGGATTGTAAGAACTTTTTTGGACTGTTCTATACAAGAATTCCAACTTAATAGGAATTTAGAGTAGACTTGGTCGTAGTTTACGTTCCGTAACAAATCTTTCCACTGGTAAGCCGAAACCAGTTTGTCAAATTTTCTTTTATCTACAATCTCAACCTGCTTTATTGGAGGACTTGTTTGTTTGATCGTCGCTTCACAAATTACCTGACACGCTGTGAAATAATGATCAGCCAGTTTTTGCAATATTACTGCTGACGTAATAATACAAGATGACGCACGCAAATGAATATGATCTATGCATGATGATACTAATTTATCTGTCATGTATTCTTCCCGTGTTGGCGAGTTAATGACGTTCACAAATCCTACGTTGGATAGCACATTGAGATAGTCACAGACAATTGAACTTGATGTTTTCAAAGAATCAATATTAAAATCCCCAACTAGGCAAATCTTTTCTACTGATGAGAGTCCCGCTAGTACTGTTTTCAGCTCGTCTACGAAAAGAGTCGGATTTGTGGAAGGGGGCCTATAAAACGCCAACAGAGACCAGGAGGAGTTTTTGTTACTAAGGCTCAGAGAGAGTGACTCTGAATGAGCAAAATAAACATCGGTAACCTCACTAAGCCAAACTTCCCTAACTAGAATTCCTATTCCACCACCCCTGGCGCCTTTCCGTGTGCGAAAGAAACTTTTGTACCCAGAAAGAAAAAAGTATCACACAGGTTATCATCGACGTTAATTTCAGTTAAAACCAAAACATCAAAAACTGTGCAACTATTTTTAACGAGTACTAAGAACTGATCCCAATATTTTCTTAGACTTCTAATATTTACATGCAATAAGGTCATCGTCTCACCAGAATGAGAACATAACACTTCACGAAAAGATGACAAATCGGGACATTTAAAAAACCGTTCTTCCATCACTCTAAACCATCTTGTCAATGTCACTCACGCTATTAACGCGAATGACCGGAGATCCTTGCTTCTTCTTTGCGAAAACCTTTGCGTTTTTTACCCACACGAACTGATACTGCTTCTCCTTGCCTCTAGATCTAGCCTTCCAAAAAAGTTCCTTGTTGATGCGAGTGAGGTTTTCGTTGAAGTATAGTATAGGGAAGCCGGGCAGAGATCTCAGTTTGCCCCGCGATGCCATCCAGGTCTCTTTGTTGGTGACGGAGCTAAACCTTACAATCACTGGAGGAGCGATATTAGAATCCTTCTTCGGAGGCAGGCGATGAACTGTATTTATGTCAGAGGGTTGAAAGTCCTTAATGTTTAGGCTAGAGGCCAGGTTGTCGACCCAAGCACGGACGTTCTCGGTTGGTTTGTAAGGTAGTCCGTGGATTTCCATGTTACTTAATCGGCTGTACTGATCGGAGTCATTCAGTTCTGCCTGTAATCGGTGTATTTCGGACCTCTGCTCGGTTACTGCAGATGTCAGAACGAGTACCTCGCTTTTCAGGTCTTTTATTTCACTAACATTGACTTGTACCTGTGCCAACAAAGAATCGTATTGCCCGGAGAAGAACTCCAACGATTTCTGGAGGCCCCTCACCGTCTCATTTAACGTTTCGACAGCCACTTTCAGTGTTAGCAAATCGTTCATTTTTGCTGGAATTTGCGTCAACTCATCAACCTTTTCTTTTAAAGGGAGGAGCACGTGCAGCTTGTCATTGATCGCATTCAGTTGGAGAGTCAGGTTGTCTTCGTTGATAATCGCATTTGTACTCACACCGCCAAAGCTGTTGTTCTTATTATATTTCTTAGCGCGGCATTTGGGGCAAACCCAACTTTCCCGTTTTGACTTGCCCATGGTATTAAAAGTAGCATCCGCAACTCCCGCGCACGTTGGTGCAAGATGGTAGGCACCGTGACACTCAGCACAGCTCAAAACTCGTCCGTCTGACGGCACAGCCTTCTGACATGCGTAGCATAAAGACGAATCCCTTGCTAGAGGGGAAGCCATACCGCGTTGCGAAACGGACATTTTCAAGGTGGCTACAATAAGCAAGGGCAGCCAAAAGCTCCAGTAAAGAAACACGGGCTCACCGGACGTAACCGTAGAGTACAAGCACACCACGTTGCATAAAATCAGGAGGGCACTTATGACCATGCGTTGAAGTTTACGTTGAAGTTTGCGCCGAGTAGGTGCATCCAAAGGCCCGGCTGCAAGCCCAGCACTGAAGTATCCTCAAAAGGGCGAGGCCGGCCGTCGGATCAGGATGATGATCAAGATGGCGAACAAGATGGCGATCATGGAGGTGGTCGAGCGGTTGCCCCAGACGATATTGTCGGCTGCTTTAGATGAAAGAGCTTCGAGCCACAGATCCGGGAACTTCCTCCGCCTTTGTGTAGATTGTAGGACGTCGCCAATGGTCTTGCATCGACGAAACCAGTGAACGTAAAGAGAAATATTCCCTACGATCAAAGGAACGACCGGTCCCGGCGACTTCTTCTTCTTATATAATATATAATAATAATATATAATATATATATATATATAATAATAATAATAATAATAATAATAACAATAATAATAATAAATTTATTCCGTGGTGCAAATATGCCATTTCAGTTCCGGAACTGATCAAAGCCACAGAGGCTTGTGGGATCAATTCCACCATTGTAAAATAAAAGGAAGAGGAAAATATAAGAAGTCACCCGAAATGTCAGTCGCCTTAGAGAGAATGTCAGGAAGAGTAGGCTTGTCTTGTAGATGAGTCACAAAACACACGCACTCACACACAAACTTGTTTCACAAAAACTATCCGAAATGAAGTACAACACAATCGGCTCGCAAAGAGGAACGTGCGATTTGATTAGTCTGTGGATAATATAATAGTTTTTCATAGCACGTAACACACTATGTACGCTATTCATTAAAAAAATACGTACATGATACAAATACGGTTCTGTTCAAGTCAGACAAGACACACAAGTCATACTCAAATGCGAATTATACACCAGGAAGAACAATAAAGAGAGAAAACAATGCTGCAGCAATACTAAAGAGACAAGCTGTTCATCAATTTCTTCAGTTGTTTTTTTGTACTGGCCTCGATGACGCTCTCTGGAAGTGTGTTAAAGATGAAGGGCACATAATACGAGCGAACTCTTTTGCCGTAGCGCGTCACACAACGAGGGGTTACAAAACGTGACGTATGTCGGAGACTTTTATGACTGACGAAGGGGAGCTTGAAATCATTGCTCCAAAAGTGACGAAGTACTACACTTTGTACAAAAAGAGCAGAGAAATTCGGCATCTGTAGTGCCTCGAAAACATTAATATCAGTCGGAAAATCCCAATTATACCCAACGCTTTTTAACATGGCCTTCAAAATACGATCGATTTTAATTTTCCATAGCTCTGCACAGTTCCCAAAAATCGTTATACCGTACCTAACTATGCTATAGCCCAGGGCATGCGCGATAGACTTTCTTACCGCAAACGGCATAAAAACTTTGTTGTTGAAGAGTAAACAACTTACGCTCCGAATCCTTTTACAAATATACGACATATGAGAATTCCATGACATGTCTGAATCGAAATACACTCCCAAATACTTAACTTTATCAACATAGTCCAGCTGAGAACAATGACAGTCAATACAATTCGATTTGTGTAGAGTGACTGGTGAGTCAAGGTTCACTTTCTTGAGTGGGTTTCTGAAGCATACCAGTTTTGTTTTTGATGCATTAATTGTAATTAAATTTTCATCAAACCAGTCCATTATTTGCGTGGCATCATGTTTCAATAAGTTTACAGCATGATAGTAGTTCAGATGGCGAGAGACGAGCAAGGTATCATCTGCATACTGAAATATACGACACTTAGATACTCTGGTGGAAATATCGTTTACGTATAGATTAAACAGATAATAATAATAATAATAATAATAATAATAATAATAATAATAATAATAATAATAATAATAATAATAATAATAATAATAATAATAATAATAATAATAATCAAGAATCAAGAATCAAGAATAATTTTTATTAGGTGTCCAGGAACGACCATGCGGTCTTGGTACTGGCACACCGAAACTTACACACTACAAAAGAGTAAGAAAAAAATGAAAAATAAACAAACGTGAAAAAACTCCAAACATTGAGTAAAAAATATGATACATATAACGCATGCTGACACAAAGATACGATATGTAAAACAAGAGAAGAACGGAACACAGAGTTTGAACGCAGAGTAGAAGACTACCACAAAAACGAATATACCTTATTAAAAAAATATATAATAACATCGCAATCACGACAGGTCAGCGAGACTCACACAAGACTCTGAGAGATCTGACAAATTCAGTCACACAAAAAATATCAAGATCACTTGCAATGCCATTATATGCCCGACACATGCGAAACATGGGGTCCAGGATATTTAACGTCCGAGGAGAGTAAAAGACGTTGTCAAACGGGTCGCTGTCCGAGGAACTCGTAAAGATATCTGTGAGAGCAGTTCTGAACAGTCGGCTATGCCATGAAGGACTTTGAAAAGGAAAACCAGATCTGCCTTTTCTCGACGGTTATATAAGCTGTTCATTTGTAGGACGTCCAATACATTGTTACTCTTTGATAGAGATGTTTCATTGCACAAATATCGATATCGATAAATAGATAAAAATTTGTTTTGCACTCGCTCCAGCCTTAGAAGGGTTGTTTTACAACTACCATTCCATACAGGAGATGCGTGTTTGAGTTGAGACCTTGTCAAAGAGCGGTACAGGGTTACAAACGTAGCGGGGTTTTTAAATACTCTAGTCGTTCGACAAACAACACCGAGCGCGCGCAAGGCGCAGGTACTTATACGAGCCACGTGGCTATCAAATCTCAAGGAGGAGTCAAAAAGCACTCCCAAGTCCCGCACTTCACTAGAACGGCACAATACTTCTGAGCGAACACTGTAAGGGAAACACGTTGTTTGCGTTTTGCGACTATAGGACATGACCTTGGTTTTCGAGCTGTTTAGTTGGAGACCGTTCAGTGAACACCATTTGCTAAATGAGTTTATGTCCTCTTGTAGAAACTTGCAATCTGATATAGTTTTAATCTCCCTAAATATCTTACTATCATCAGCATATTGCAAAAAGGACGAGTTTACAATCTGCTCACACAGATCGTTCACAAAAATAGAAAAGAGAAGTGGGCCTGAGAACTGATCCCTGAGCTACCCCAGACGTGGCCATGTACGTAAAAGAATACGCGCCGTTCGCACGAGCAACACATGTTCTATTAGACAAATAATTCTGAAACCAGTAGTGTAGCCCTCCACAGACACCAATACCACAAAGTTTTGCTAAAAGAATGCCATGGTCAACCACATCAAAGGCCTTACTCAGATCAAAGTAGACCACGTCAAGCTGGCCTCTGTGACACACAGCTTTGGATGCAATGGACATAAATGAAATCAAATTTGTTGTTGTTGAGCGTCCTGATACAAATCCGTGTTGGTTGGAACTTAATACATTTTTTAAGCGAAAGGACAATGTTTTGTGGACTACCATTTCAAAAAGCTTCGAAAATGTACACAGCAGAGACACTGGCCTGTAGTTTGACGCAGTGGTACGACTTCCAGACTTGTAGACTGGGACTACGACTGACTTCCTCCAGATGTCAGGAAACACTCCGGCTTTTAAGGAGTTGTTGAAAATATCATAGAGGATTGGTGTGAAAATTTCGTGAAATGCTTTTACAAGTGCTGCTGGAATACCGTCGTGACCTGAGGACATGGTAGGCCTCAGTTTTTTTATGCATTCCTGAACCATTCCCTCATCCACGGGCAGAGAGAAATGGATCCGTTCACACTAGGGGATGGCGGCTGTTGGTACCCACTCCTATTGTGTTTATATACAGAACTGAAATGACGCGCGAATATATCGCATACACTTGACGTGGTCACATTCTCCTCATTAAGTATAATATCAGGATGTATCAATTTTCCACCTCGAGAACGAACATGTCGGTAGAGTTTTCTTGGATTTCTCCTCAGTTCGGACTCCACTGACTCCACATATATCTCATGATCAATCCTCTGATGTTGCTTACAGAAGGAATAATAATAATAATAATAATAATAATAATAATAATAATAATAATGATAATAATAATAATAATAATAATAATAATAATAATAATACATAATAATAATAATAATAATAATAATAATAACAATAACAATAATAATAATAATAATAATAATAATAATAATAATAATAATAATAATAATTTATTTCAAAACCCCAGCATGTCACGTCACAAGTCAGGTTCGTCAAAGCCATCAGGGCTTGTATGACTGAACCTATCTGCGAGTGGCCTCAAAAAATAACTATGCCACGTACTAAAGAAATTTGCAGTCAGTTCTAATAACATTTGTGACACATTAAAAGGACGACTCAAGGAAGCACTACATATACACACCTGCACACTTATGCACGAACACACTAAGCCGGTCCTTGTCACAATTGAAGAAGGTCTTGATAGATGTATATGTCCTCGGAGACATAGATCTCTGAGACAGAAAACGGCGTAGTGAAGTCGTTTCATTCACTCAAACATAACCCAAATAAAATAAAAAATAATAAAATATGGTGTTAAGCATTCTTTAAAAAATGCGAAAAATTATAAAATAAAATTTTGACGGATTACAGGGCCTCGTTGGATAGATAAAAGATGAGCGAAGCGCTTCTTTGAGTTTCTTTTTGGATGTGCAAGTTGAAGAAGTCGGAAGATGCAAAATCTGAATATCTGAGGGACATAAAAGGATCGCAGGTTCTTGCCATAGCAGTATTATATACTGGAACAAGAAACCGTGAAACCGTTCTCGTTCTCGTGAATTAGGTCAAGAAGTGTTCCAAAATCCTTTGTCCAATAGTGCCTTAGTATAACTGATTCCAAAAGAGGTGATTCGAGCAGGTGGGCATAAATAAGGCATGAAAAAGATTCACGTTTGGGGTTGCAGGTTTGTTTATTAACCTCTACGTACAATACTCTTTAGAGACATTATTTAGCGTTTAACTTATGCCATAAGTCACAGAACATTGAGCCGAAAAACTGTAATGCGCATACTGAACTATACTATATCCTTAAAGACGAGATATAGAGTCTTAGCAGAATTCAGAATAGCAAAGAACAGACCGATCCTTGATGAAATAAGCATGGTGACAACTTCGTAGTTCTGAGCATACTATTGTCAGCGATGTGATTCAATGTCCAAGAGTCGCTGCAATCAATCAAAGTGACGCCGGACAGTATTTCATACGTCTCTGAGTAAGAATGTGGTAATCGTGGCAATGACATCCTAATAATAATAATAATAATAATAATAATAATAATAATAATAATAATAATAATAATAATAATAATAATAATAATAATAATAATAATAATAATAATAATCATCTTTAATAACTAATTCTTAGAGTCAGGATCAAGTTCCAGGTCTTGTCAAAGCCTCAAGGGCTTGTGGGACTTGACCCAGCAGTAGCAGCAAGCATATTAAAAATGTTCACATTGTCACATAAACACACACTCACACAAACACGAAACACACACCGATGATATCTTCTGCTCGAGGCGCAAGTTCACATTTCTGTCGGTCTTGAAAATGAGCGGTAAAACACGTAGTCTCATCAGAAATAGAATCGCACACTTTTCAGAAGGAAAAAGAAAAAGATATGCGCAGTCACAGTTACTCTTAAAAATTAGTTACACGATTACTTTCATAAAAAAAAGCTTTTCATGCTTTTTTAAATTGTTATCAAGAAAAAATGAAAAAATATATTCCTAGTAAGATACAAAATATTTCTACCAATCACGTTTCCAATGATCGCTCAAAACGTGAAAAAAAAACGTGAACTGAAAAGATTATCTTATAAAACTAAGGCGGAAAAAAAGAAGATGGATGTCACTGTTTCAGCACATCAGAGAACATGCTTCTCAGACGTTTTTTCAACGTTTTGTTTGAGTTAATGGAAAGCAGTGATTCTGGAAGATCATTAAAAATTTTCGGGACATAAAATGTGCGCAGACTTTCACCATAGTGAGTTCTCACCCTAGGAGTGACGAAACGTGGAACAGATCTGAGTTCACGAGATGGGGTAGACGCGAGTTTGAAATCACTTTTCCAGAAATGCCGCCAAACGACAGTTTGAAGGAAAAGCGAGTAAAAAGACGGCAACTCAAGTGAAGCGAAGAGGTTGGCGTTGGATGAAAAGTCGCTGTTGTATGCGACACTTTTTAGAATTCCTTTTAAAACTCGGTCAATTCTTAAATGCCAGGAAAGTGAACAATTGAAAAAGACAGTTATGCTGTACCTTAGTACGCTGTAAGCTAAGGCGTGCATTATGTTCCTTCTAACTGACAATGGTATAAAACCTTTAATGTGGTACATCATGCACGACACGCTCCTCAACCGTTGACATACGTAAGACATGTGAGTGTCCCATGTAAGATCACAATCAAAGTGAAGACCTAAGTACTTTACTGAGCTAACATATTCGACAGGTATACAATTACAACATGGACAACTGGAGTTGTGAAGGAATAGTGGAAAAGTCAAACTGACATTTTTTAAAGGATTACGGAAGCAGATCAGTTTTGTTTTCGAAGCATTTACACGTAGCTTGTTTGCCGAAAACCAGTCAATAATTTTAGTTGCATCTGCCTGAAGCATTTCCATAGCACGCTAGTAGACTAGGTGCCGGGAAAACAAAAGAGTGTCGTCCGCATATTGAAAAATCGTTGAACTTGTCGTTACCACAGAAATATCATTTACGTAGAGGTTGAATAGTAAAGGAGACAGAATGGAGCCCTGGGGAACTCCGGAAGTAAGGAAAACTTGAGAGCTGCGGACATTGTCTACTGAAACAACCTGTGTACGATTTGAAAAGAAAACTCTTGATCAATGTATGAAATGGTCCCCGAAAGCCGATTCTATAGAGTTTGTCTAAGAGGATGTTGTGGTTCACGGTGTCAAACGCTTTGGCTACATCAACGAAGAGGGCACACACATACATGTTATCGTCGAAGGAAGAGTGCACGATATCTGAGAATTTCTCAAGGAGATTAGTTGTACTACGACCAGCAACAAACCCGTATTGACTTGGCGAGATTAAATTGTATTTGTCGAGAAAACCGGACATAACAACAAAAATATGTTTTTCTAATATCTGTGAAATGCAAGATAGTATTGAAATTGGACTGTAGGATGACACTTGGTTTTGTGCGCCCTCTTCTTTGATGCATAATATATAAATTATATATTATATGAATATATAATACATAACATATAATAGGAATATAAACATATATCCGAATTACAGTAATTAAATAGTTAATTACGGTTTTATTTAATTAGTTTGATGATAGTGATGTTTACATTCTCATCTAATGTCCGCCGAGCCATATAAACACGCACTGAAAACCGCATTCATAAAACTTTTCCCCCTTTTTTTAAAAAAATTTGGTGCAGTTAAAAAAAATCATTATGTACATATACAGGGTGTTTTTTAAGCTTAACAGAATTTAAAAAAAAAAACATAAAAGCTAGGTTAATGCGCTTACGCAGGTGAGTTATACGGCCAGGGGGACATAGTATGAGGCTAATCGTAACGATCAGTCGGTTAATTAGCTAAAATGTGTTAATTAAATTTTTAATTAATGAAAATAGACATATAGTTCAAATTAGAAACTTGCTCAGCGTCATCGAAAACCACTAAATCAGTAATTTTCAGAAAAAACATTGACCGCGTGAGAAGCGTAGTAGTGCACTAAAGTTACCGCTCATGGAGCAGGTACAAGGCTGGGGCTAGATAAGAGACAGAAAAATTGCGCGGGCGCCTTACCGCAGCCGCTAGCATTGTACGTGCTCCACGAGTGCTAAATTTAGTGCACTGCTACGCTTCTCAAGCGCTAAAAGTCTTTGTGAAAATTATTGATTTAGTGGTTTTCGATGACGCTGAGCAAATTTCTAATTGGAAATATATGTCTATTTTCATTAATTAAAAAGTTCATGAACGAATTTTATCTAATTAGCCGACTGATCGTTACGATTAGCCTCCTATATTTTGTCCCCCTGGCCGTATAACTCACCTGCGCAGACCGCATTATTCTAGATTTCACGGTTTAAAAAAAAAATTATGTTAAGCTTAAAAAAAAACCTGTATATATATATTATATATATATATATATATATATATATATATATATTGTTGCAGATCGCTTTTTTCGTTGCTGCCACTTCGTCCTTCTCCCGTCTACGACCCACTTCTTCTTCCTCTTTTCCTCCTTTTTGTCCCGCTCGTTGCACCTCAATGCCCTACTGTCACATTTTGCCCCCTCCTGGTTGACTGTCCGTCCTCGGCAGTCTGTGTCCCATGCTGGTCTTGACTGAATGTCTGTCTTGACACGTAGAGCTTCAGTTGACTGCGGTGAGCCGGGAAAGTCCGGGATGCTTCTCGAGGTGCATTGAGGTCTCGTAGTCGGTAGCTCACGGGTCCTGTTTGTCGAAGCACTTCACAGGGTCCTCTGTATTTTGGCAGTAGCTTGGTTGCTTTTCCTTTTTTTCTAACGGGACGGCGTACAAGAACCAGATCCCCTCGCACGATGGGGGACATTCGGTCGTCTTGTCGGTGATTGATTAGCATCCGCTGTTGGGCTCTGGTTATTGCGACGCGAGCCCGGCGGCGAGCCTCATTGAGTCTGTCCTCAAAATGATCCTGCATTTCTTGCCTTCTGTGGTTCCACGTAGTGGATAACGTTGATTCCTGTGGCAGAACTGGAGTTCTACCGTACACCAGTTTAAAAGGGCTCGTCGTGGTACTTGCTTGTTGCGACGTGTTCAAAGCAAACGATGCGTATGGTACGTACACATCCCAATTGTCGTGTGAAGCATTAACATAAGCGTACAATATATCGGCGATAGTTCGATTAGCACGCTCGACGAGTCCATTGGTTTGGGGATGGTAGGGTGCTGACTGTGCATGGTGTATTCCATGAGTTACCATCTCGTGTTTAAAAATACGAGAGCTGAATGGAGTTCCCCGGTCAGTGAGTACAGTGCGGGGCACACCATGGCGAAGTACTATTTGCTCACGCAGAAACTCCACAATGTGATTCGCTGACGTTGTAGGCACGGCACGTAGCTCAATCCACTTAGTGAGGTGGTCAACAGCAACAATAATGAAACGGTTGCCCTTTTGTGATTTCGGAAATGGCCCTAAATGATCAAGTCCAATAAGTTCGAAAGCAGCTTGCGGTGGTTGAGTCGGATGAATCTCGGTGAAAGGTGAAATACCGGGCAATTTCCTTCTTTGACATGATTCACAGGACGCGACATACCTGGAGACATCTTTCCGGAATCCGTGCCACCAATAGCGTTCGGAAAGTTTGGCCAGAGTCTTATCTCGACCGAGGTGACCCGCTGTGGGGTCATCATGGCAGAGATTCAACACGGTAGCCCTCAGAGAAGCTGGAATCACCGGTAGCCATTGTTGTTGACCGGGATTTCTGTGACAGAGTAGGCCATTTTCCACTCGGTATGCTCGACGCAGTCGCCGTAAAATGTCTGTCGAACCGGATAATGCGAGGCGCTGGACGATATCTTGAACTTCGTTATCTTGACATTGACTGTGACGTAGGTCGAAAGTCGCACCACAAAAACAAGTGTCACACTCCGGAGCCTCAGGGATCTTGTCTAGTGGGTTGCGAGATAGAAAGTCAGCGTCCTGATGACTACGTCCGCTTCGATGTATGACTTCAAAATCATACTCTTGCAGTAGAATCGCCCAGCGTGCCAGTTTTGCCGTCAAGTCTCGTTTGCTCTGAAGCCAGGTCAATGCTGAATTATCCGTCACAACAGTAAAATGGCGACCATAAAGGTAAGGGCGAAATTTCTGCACCGACCAGACAAGGGCCAGGCATTCTAATTCAGATGAATGATTCCTCTCTTCTTGTTGTGTAAGCCGGCGACTTGCGTACGAAATTACTCTTTGAGTACCGTCTGGAAATTCTTGAAGTAGTACAGCTCCAAGTCCTTGCCCGCTAGCATCCGTGTGGAGAATCGTCTTTGACAAGGACGGGTCGAAGTGAGCAAGCACTGGGGCGTTTAGAAGGGCCATCTTTAGGTCTTGAAACGAGGACTGCTCTTCGTTGCCCCATCGCCATGGTACGTTCTTCCGGAGTAAGTAATTCAAGGGGGCAGCGCGGGTAGCAAAGTTAGCAATAAAACGGCGGAAATATGACGCAAATCCCAAAAAACTTCTGACGTCTTTGATAGTTGTTGGCGTCGGATATTCAAACAAAGCTTCAAGCTTCGAGGGATCAGGTTTAACGCCGTTTTTGTTTACCACATGTCCCAAGTATGTGATCTCTTTGAAGCCGAAAAAACACTTTTGGGGCTTCAGACGAAGATTGGCATCACTTATGGCGTCAAGTACGAGTGAGAGCCTTCGAAGATGTTCTTCAAAAGTGTTTGCGTAGATTACAACGTCGTCCAAATACACCAGCGCCATTGTCCACTTCAGATTGCCCAAAACTCGGTCCATGAGTCTTTGAAATGTCGCTGGGGCATTGCAAAGGCCAAAGGGAAGACGGTTGAATTGGTAGAGACCATCTGGTGTGATGAAGGCTGACTTTTCAGCGTCCCTTTTATCGAGTGGTACCTGCCAGTATCCAGACATCAAATCCAATGTTGTGAAGTATTCCGCTCCCTGCAGTCGGTCAAGGGTGTCATCAAGACGTGGAAGAGGGTACACATCGAGCTTGGTGGTACTATTAAGCTTCCTGTAATCTACACAAAACCGAACAGTGCCATCTTTCTTTCTAACTAACACCACTGGTGATGACCATGGGCTCGTTGATGGACTCACCACACCGTGGTCGAGCATCTCAGTCACTTGCTGTTTGATGGTTTCACGCTCTGTTGGTGCTAGGCGGCGTAGTGGCTGATGTATTGGTCGGCTGTCACCGGTGTCAATGGTATGTGTTGCATACGGTGTGCATCCAAGTTCGTCCGGACTCAGGGCGATGCAGTGTCGATGTGACAACAATACTTTCTTGATTTTCGTTTCCTGCTCGCAACTCAATTCTGGTCCAAACTTAAATTGTTCCCACGGTAAAGAATTATTCTGACTGTAAACACGACACTCGTCATCTGACCCTAGAGAAATACTCGCCAGTATTGAGATCTTGTCCTTTGCCAACGGTTGGAGTACACCAATCTGTTTCCCTGGATTGAGAGTGATGTCGTTGGTACCTAGATTAACGACAAGAGCGACGAATTCTCCGTTGGTACAAGCCACGAGTGTCCGGGGTGCAGCTAGTTCCTTCCCTGGTTTAGCACAGAGCCACGAGTCGAAAACAGCTTCACCGTAAACCTTTTTGTTGTTTACGGTCAGGCGTATCATTGAAGCAGTCTCGGCAGGTATTGTAGCAGAGTCTTTAACGCATACGTTTAAGTCATCCGATAGCTGTACTTGAGCACATATGATGTTGGTGTATTGGGAGAAAAACTTTAGAAATAGGTGCCACTTTTCCACGGCGACGAGGGAAAATGAGCGAATGAGGTACACAAGCCACACAAAAATACTTTCGCATCGTGGGATGCTGGTGTGTAACGTTTCCATGGATGGATGCGGGGTGTTGGTGGCCTTGTTCTGTTCGGGGTTCAACTTAAAAAATCTGTTTTTCTGGCACCACTCATAACCCAGAATGATCGGAAAGACGGAATTCGACAAAATTACGAAGTCCACTAACGACGTCTCACCGAGCGCAGTGACCAGTAACTTCACTTGTCCACCGGTGTGAACTTTGACGCCGTTGGCTGTGAAAAGTTGTGGAGCAATCCGGGAAACATTACAATCAGCTGGTACAAGCGTCGCGTCGATTATGTTAACAGCTGCTCCAGTATCGAGGAGGCTTTCTTGGATCCCAATTCCTTGAATCTCCACTTTGGTAGTTGGAAGACCAGTAAAACTCCTTGAAAGAGAGACGAGGGGGACTTGGTCTTCTATACCCGATCCCGCCCCTGTGGACCGGGACATCCGTTTCCCGACGCGCTGTAACACTCTGCAGCCAAGTGTCCTTGTCGCCCGCACTGAAAACAGCGCCTCTTAGTGTTAACTCGTTGGTGACCTTCAGGTTGCTGGCGTGCTCCAGGCGTCTCCAGATGGGTAGTTGGCTGAAACTGTGCCGGGCAAGAAGCCTGGGCGTTTGTTGTTGCCTTCTGGATGGCTGAGATCTCCAACGCCTTAGCCAAAGCCTCTCGAACAGTCTTTGGCCCTCCAAGTCGAACAAATTTTTGAACTTCAGTGTCCGCAATGGCATCGACGAAGGCAGTAGTGCTGAGAAGGTGAAAAGTGTCGGCAGCAACTCCCACAAATGATTTTCGCGCTAGGCACTCAACTTCCGTTGCCAGGGCTTGGAGTGTTTCCCCCGGCTGTTGTCGACGGCAACGTAACTCGCCATAGCGGACGTGTTGTAGATGCTTGTCGCCAAAGCGGTCTTCAAGTGCCGCTACCAACGTTTGGTAGGTTAGAGCTCTTCCTTGAAGTTGGGCCAATATCGCGATGGCTGGTCCCTGTAGTTGTGCCGCAAGAGCGTAAGTTGTTTCATCTTCGGACCATTGGTTCGCTTGAGCAACAATGTTAGCTTGCTCGAGGTAAAGGTCAAGTGGCCCGCTACCATCGAAAGGCTTCAGTTTCAAACGAAGAGGATTCGAGGTGGCCGAAAATGTGCGTACCGTCGCTGAGTCGGTCCGATTCTCCGAGTCTCTCCTTTCCTCTAGCGCTATGATTCTTTGTCGAAGGTCTTCTTGCGCAGATGTGACGGGTTGCAGCTGTGCCTGGACCATAGCCGCCATCGTTGATTCGAAGCCCTGTCTCTGCGCAGCGAACAGATCCCTCAGTTGGGCGTAGGTAACTGGACCTTCAGTGTTGCTGGTGTCCTCGGAAGAAGGGGCAGGTTCGCCAGACCGGGCTTGTTGTCGTGTGAAGGGCATTTCTTTACGCAGATCCCACTTCTGACACCAAAATGTTGCAGATCGCTTTTTTCGTTGCTGCCACTTCGTCCTTCTCCCGTCTACGACCCACTTCTTCTTCCTCTTTTCCTCCTTTTTGTCCCGCTCGTTGCACCTCAATGCCCTACTGTCACAATATAT